>OY998164.1:48733469-48892301 GCA_963921995.1 Oxystoma pomonae
TTTGTCCATGGTCCTTTTTTTACTGACGTCATGTTAGAACAAATAACTTCTTGATCTAAAGCATCAAAATTACATAAATATTTATATTTCTCGTCTTGTAGGAAAATCTTGTCATTTTTATGTTTAATTGTTTCAGTTTGAACTCTTCCGAATAGCGAGTAGATCACATTTTCTTCACTTATTTCAATGTAACCTATATCCAAAGCTGCTCTTTCACTAATGTACGACTTTGACGAACCAGTATTAATAACCAGTCTCACTAATCTACTTTTTTCTTTGTTCATTAACTTCACCACAAATTTCATCATAAATGTTTCTGTGTATATATTGTTGGCTAAGCTTGTCTGTTCCATGCTTTCCTTTTCAGTACTTTCGGTTAACAAATTTTGATTTGTCTCATCTTGATTACAAACTAAAGTATCATATCTTCTTTTGCATTTTTGACAGATAACATTGACATTGCATCTTCTAGAAATATGACCAAATTTCATACATCTGTAGCAATAGCCATGTTCTGATAAAAACCCTGTTCTTTCTTTGACAGTCATCTTTAAAAATTTAACACACTTATCTAAACTATGGTTCTCTTTACATAACCCACACTTTGTAGTTTTCTTTGTAGCTTTTGAATTCAATAATCCAGCTGCTGTTGCGACATTCTCTCTCTCAGACTCTCTCTTTTTACCTGATACTTCAAAACCTGACACAGCCATAGAAATCTTTTCTTCATTTTCTACCTCTTTCTTCAAAAATTTTAAGAGTTTTTCTAAGCGGTTTTGAGAGTCTTGATCAATATCATAAGAAGAATGCCTTTGCCACGTTCTGAGTTAATCTTCAGGAATGCATGATTCTACAAGTGGAAGTACCATAGCAGCACATTTTTCTGTGGTAACGCCTAGTGTATCAAGTGCTCTGAGCTGCGTTTCTAACCTGTCAAAGTAATTTTAGTAGTTCTCTGAGTATTATTATTCTACTAGCATTTCTTCACGACCAAATCTCGTTTTAAGACTATCTAACGCTTTAGTATAGTTAGCTTCAGACTGAGAACAGCTTTCTACGAGTTGCCTAGCTTTAGACTGTGGTACAGTAGCTTGAATTAAAAATGAAAATTTATCTATATCTTCCAGAGTCAGATCTTCATGTATACGTTTGAACTGTGCCCAGAATGGTAGCCATTCTTTGATATCTCCCCCAAATTTTCTTAATTCTGGTTCTAAATGAGGAAGTTGAAGTTTATTTGACGATGATGCACCTGTCACCGACATATCAATATTTTTCACAAATTTTCTTGCTTTACTTTTAAAATAAGCTTCAACTTTATATTGAACACTAAGGTACTTAGCTTGAATTTTGTTTGCTTCGCCAGTTTCGGAGTCAATAACATCCTCTACTACATCTTTTTCTAACATTAAATTCAGCAACTCATTATTCAACCTCAGTATTTCTTCGTTCTTAGCCTTCAAGAATTCCATATTCTCTTGAATGTCATTGTCTTCTGGGTCATCTTTGCTCAAATCAAACTCCAGTTGGTCTATCATTCTTCTTAAGAAACTCTATGAATTTCTCGCAATCTTTGGGCTTTTTCCATTCTTCGTTGAAGCTTGCTTCCTCTTTTTGTTTTGTCACGGTCGCCAATTATTTTATTTAATGGAAAAATACAAGAAATATTTTACTTTTGATTATTTTATATTGACTGATGGTTGACAATAATAATGACTGACAACACAATACTTTCTTTCAAAAAACATCTTTTTGCATTGTGACTCCGTCGTTGCAGAAATATACCAGGATAACACACAACAAGGATAGATCTCTCAAACAGCAGTCAACGAAAACTTCATGACCATCCAAGTAGTTGTCAGTTACGAAGCGAGTTTCGTATAGGTTTATAATAAGTCAGTCCAACGATCTGTCGCTGTCCAAAGACAACATAATAACTTATGGAGACTAAGAAAGATAAGGGCCGCACAGAAACTACGTTCCTGTAGCGCATAGCGCATTGCGGTGGAGAGTGAAAGTAATGCTTGTATTAAGTAAACACCTATCTTGCCCCGTCCATCTCTTTTTATATGAACATAAAATAAAACAGAACATTTTTTACTGTCGGAATATATTTCACAAAATTTTAGTTTGGTACGTGCCGGTTTTTGCCACCGCTTGTCAAAGTCTGTCAAGCCTGGCAAGCGGTTATTTTTAAATTTTCAAAAGTCGGTTATTTTAATCAGTTTTGGTCGGAAATCACGCGAGTTTATGGGATTAGCTATATAGTGGATTAACAACTTATTTTAAAGTCTAATATGCCATTCAAATCAGGCTGGATCACTAACATTAAAGCCAGAGAGTATGGGACTATTTAAAGAGTGCCGAAAATTGAAGTCCAGATTTTTGCGAACCAAATCCCTGAAGAAAATATTTGTGATGATTTATACAGAATTAGGAAAGAAGAAAATAGGTTAAAATACAACCAAAATAAAGAGATATAGGATAAAATATTTATAAGATCTGCAAGACTTTTATACTGAGATTTTTTCCCAAATAATAAAATAAAATAACATAGTAAAATGTTGTTACTTTTAATATTTGATAATATTTTATTTTAGATTTTCAAAGGGTCCAAAAACCTGTTCGTAAACTGCATGGAATAGTACAAAGTTGGTTAGGGCTTGTATAGATCTAAAACTTTTCGCGAATGCATTGCTTTTTTAAAACTAAAAAGTATGGACAAACGGCGCCTGTTAAGTTTTTTCATATCTTTTTATTATTAAATAAGTAAGTGTCCGTAAAAAATAAACCAAAAGAATATATGTATTTATTATGCATCTGGCTGTACAAGTAGTTCCTATGTCGCTGTCGCTTGATTGACAAGTCACGGAGGGCAAACAAAGCGATTTTCCACAAGACTTACTGTTAACTTCGAGTAATTTTCCGGATTTTCCAATGACTTGCAATAGGTAAAAATGCATTTATATTATAGTCTGTTCTTTTTGAAAAATGGATAAAGGCAGTTTGTTAGTGGATTTTTGCAGGAATAGCGAAAAAACCGTGCCAAAAGTCAGAGTGTTTGTTTTCTTTACATTGGTTTTTATTTGTGTTTTAAGGAATTTTGTGTTACTTCACCAAACCACCAGACCCAACTTAACTCAAACTATACATTGAAAGACTATTTCAATAAGCTAAAAGTGAGCATCCTAATGTAGCCCTGAGATACGACATAGAAAAATGTTCCCTCATTAATAACTTAGACCCATTTACCGTAGAAGATTCTAAATTTTGTTCAAAGCATACGAGAGCCTTAAAGTATTTTAGTTTTTGAAGCAGGCTTTATCCAAAGCTGTGGAGCTTTAAAATGTGGGAATACAGACATAATTAGAGGAAAAATAAGTATTTTTACTAACCTTATTATTAGAGAAATCAAGGGAAAATGGGCACTTAAAAGCAGCCAGTGCAGGTATTTTTCAAAATGTAACACGAAAACGGCATTTTGTGATCAAATCTTCCTCTAAATTCCTTAAAACACAAATAGAAACCAATGTAAACAAAACAAACACTGTGACTTTTGGCACAGTTTTGTGACTTATCAATCAAGCGACAGTGACAGTTCGTTGGACTGACCTATTAGTCTAAACCAGAGTTCAAACAATTTTTTTCCATCCGCCATTTTGAATTTTAGGATGGCGTAAAAATATTTTATTTATCTTCAAACCCTATAGTACAAGCGTTCGCAGAAAAATTATGATGGATAGGTAACCCTTGCCATTTCTAGATAAGATGTGCATTTTCTCGCTCTGAAAACGAAATGGACAATCCTATACCTCGAAGAGGGGGTAGGGTAACCCACACCATTTTCACATATAGGCTGTAGTAGTACCCCCAGACCAAAAATCACCTGGTGTGCCGGACCTCATTCATGGATAAATGTTCGGTACACCACTCTAAAAGTGGGCATTTTTAGAGTGGTGCCGAACACTTATCCATGAATGAGGACGGGAAAACGCACATCTTATCAAAAAATGGCGAGAGTTACCTGTCCATCATAATTTATACCTTGAACTCTTGCTCTACTACTGATAACAAACCAAACACATTTTAGTTCATTAAAATTTGGCAAGTGATTTTCAAGTTATTCTAAATATATTTAGGTGTAATTTTCTAGGTAAAAATTTAATATAACTGAAAATCTATCGGACAGTATAAAAAATGCCACACTCCTAAAAGTTTATCTTACATTTTAATTAAAACACTGTTTAATAAAATCGCTCGCTATATGTTAAAACTATTAAAACGATTTTAGTAATAAATAGGTTTTCTACCAAGAAAGAACAAGGTTTTTTTCCAGTTATTATTTGATTGTGTAATTTTTAGCATGACCCTAGAACAAACGCGCAAAAGCGATAGCAGTTTATTTTACCAAAATCGGTTCAGAACTTCAAAAGTTATTTAAAAAAATCATTTTGTCCGGTTTTTTATGAGCCACCCAGTAGATAAATTGCTTTACGTACATTTGTTTCTCTCATGGGCGCTGTTCTTATATTTTGGTCGGTTTAAGGCGAGTTAGTGCTTGCCTAAATGTAGATGCTTTGAGTAAGATATAAGTGGACAGTTCGCAAAGACTAATTTATCAAAGTCTCTGGACATTAGTTAAAATGTAAAATGTGTTGGTTTTGCGGAGTAAGTTACTTTCACCCAACTTCCGTAGCAAAGAAAAATGGTAATTGGTGGCAAACTTACGTTTCATGAACTTAGCCAGTTAGCTAATGCGAAGATAAATAAGTAAACTTTTTTGGGATTAAGTTGGTTAGCTTGAAACTTTTAAAATTAATTAATTTTAAAAATAAAAACGTAGAAATTTATACGGATTCGAAAAGCGGAAAAATATATACTTACTTTTGCAATGCCCTTGGATGGAGTACGTCTTACAAGTTTTGAATAATGGAATTGAGAGAATTATAATAAAAGTTTAAAAAAATTAAATAATATAATTTAAGGTGAAAATAGCAGTTAAAAAAAATGTCTAAGCTTTCATACATGGTCTCTCAAAACTGAGATATGACAAGGGTCTTCCAAAATTAAGATATGACACAAACTAACCTTTTTTTAAAGGACACCCATGGTTTATCAGAATATGCAAAATCAAACCCGTTAAATAAAAGAAAGTTAAATCATTCACTATAGAAACTGCAATTCGTTAAACCAGTTTTTTATCCGAGACTTATTTCTTTAAACCAATTCAATAACAAATTCGAAATTTATAAAACCCGTTTTTAATCGAACTATTGTTCATCAAAACCATTATTTTTTACAACCGGAATTCGTAAAACCCGTTGTTTATCAGAAAACTTTTGCTAAATTGATTGCGCATTCGCCAATAATACCTGAACCGGAGGCGTACACAAAGTGTTAAGAACAATAGAGTAACATCTATACACAAAGTATTGATAGAGCAAGAGTTCAAGGTATAAAATATGATGGATAGGTAAGCCTCGCCATTTTTTAATAATATGTGCATTTTCTCGTCTTGAATACGAAATGGATAATCCTGTACCTCAAAATTGTAGATAAGGGCTCTGCATACCAATCCAAAGGTGGGCAATTTTAGAAGGGGTAGGGTAACTGATATAGTTCACATTGTATATAGTATTTGTCTGTTTTGTCAATGTTGATGTTTGAGGATTGACTGACAGAAGTCAGTAATAACTGTTAAAATAAATAAAGACTATATTTAAAAATATAACATGGCGCAGTCGGTATAAAACTGGCAAGAAACCCGCAAGCGTAATATCGAAAGTATGGCATCCAATACAAGATTAAAGAATTCTAAGATATCGCCAAAAGAAGATCTTAAGAAGAAGGAAATACAAGCGACGAAAGAGGCTTTAAAATATCTTTAAAAAAATACGGATGAAAACTTTAAGAATATCGAGAAACAATTTTTAGCAATACAGGAATTTATGAAAACACTGACTGACCAAAAGGATGAAAATACAGGTGAAGCCAATCATTCAAAAAGCAATAGAATTTCGGGTCATGACCAAATAAGTGAACATTCTGTTAAAACTTTCAAAATGGAAAATATAAAACTTCCATCTAACATACCCAGTCCAGAAAAATGAGACGATGTGCTAAATTTCGCTCAGTTCAAAGATTGGAGATTAAAATTTTAAAACTATATATTATTTCAAGGACTTAACGTTGAGCAGTCAGGACAGATAACCGCGTTATTAGCTTCATTCTTTACTCAAGATATTCTGGATATAATTCGCTTTCTGATTAAAATAGAAACTTAAATACCAACACAGCTAGTGAAGTTCTGAACAAACTTGAAGACTACTTTCGAAAGAAGGAGAATACTCGTATCCGGAGAAGTCAATTTATGTGTCGCAAGCAAGAAGAAGGTGAATCTTTCTCACTATTTTATCGAGAAAAATTAAAATTTTTTCATTTGACCGACCCATGCTGTCACTGTTTTGATAGAACGTTTACTGATCATCTTATCGAATCTTTATATGATCTAGAAATTCGAAAGAAATGCAGAACTTTACCTGATACAGCAAGCTCAACTGAAGTCATAAAAATTTGTGAACTAGAAGAGAATGCAAGAAAAAAAGAACAAAAATCTGCAGAGAATAAAATTCAAAAAGTAAATGTGCAACAAACAAAGCCAAACAAAACCAAAATATTTCCTAGATGTAATAATGCGTGGCATAAAAGCTTAAAAGAATATCCAGCAAAAAATTCTGTCTGCACACGGTGTGACCGAAGAGGACATTTTACATCTATATGTAGTCGAAAGACGTCAAATATTTGGAAATATCCGAAGATACGGAAAATTCGAAAATTATGGGACATTTAAATGTGAGATAAACTATTAAAACAGAAAAGCGAGCATTCAATTTACGTATATAAAAATGTCAAAGACCTGCTATTAGATAGAAACACCCTTATCAAACTTGGAGTACTTCAGCAACTGCAAAACATGAAAGAAAAACGTATTCAACAATACAAAAATGTCTTCAATTCTGATATTCTGAAACCCATGTTCATATTAATTTGGCTAATGATTACGTACCATTTGCAATAACATGTCCACGAAAAGTTCCATTTGCATGGCTTGAACTAGTAAAAGCTGAATTGGATAGTTTACTTGAACAAGGTATTATAGCATCCGTGTCAGATAGTCCCACTGAATTTGTAAGTCCGTTAGTAGTCGTTCAAAAACCTAATGGAAAGATAAGAATTTGTGTGGACTACACCAAATTGAATCATTACGTAAAACGACCAACACATCCATTTAAATTTCCACTAGAAGCAGTATCTAATATAAGTGGAAAATCAAAATATTTCTCCACTTTGGATGCAAAAAGTAGTTATTGGCAGTTGGCATTAGATGCAGAAAGTCAAAATTTAACGACATTTCTGACATGGGGATGATTTAAGTTTTTAAGATCTTCAATGGGATTAGTGAGCTCAGGAGATGAATTTTACCGCAGTGGTGACGAGGCTGTTTTAGACATTGGAAATATTGAGAAGGTAGTTGATGACATTCTCCTACATGACGAAACATTCGAAGAACATTATGAAAGAATAATTTGCTTATTGGATCGTTAAATCCAGATAAATTTATTTGTGGTCAACCAGAAGTAACATATGTGGGTTACGTTGTCGGAAAAGAAGGTATAAAAGCAGACCCTAAGAAAGTGGAAGCTATAGAAAATTTTCCAAGGCCAAAGAACATTACAAAACTGAGATTATGGGAATAGTGAACCAACTTGGTTGTTTCTCATAAGAAATCAGTAATACCGCTGGTCCATTAAGAGAGCTTCTCAAAGTTAAAAATCATTTTATTTGGAGTTCGATCCATGATGAAGCCTTCAATGATGTCAGGAAGGCATTGTCAGCACCTCCGATTCTGGCACCTTTCGATATTACCAAATCAACAGCCCTTCACACCGATGCATCTAGAACCAATGGGTTAGGATTTGTCCTTCTGCAAAAACATGATGAAGGATGGAAACTCGTACAATGTGGCTCCCGATTTCTGTCAGATACTGAAACCAGATATGCAATGGTTGAAATTGAACTTCTAGAAATATCTTGGGCAGTTACAAAATGCAGAATTTACCTCATGGGTCTACCATCATTTACCATCATCACGGACCACAAACCTCTAGTACCCATTCTCAACAATTACATACTGGATGCTATTGAAAATTCAAGAATTCAAAGGTTGAAAGAAGAGCTTTCTGGTTGCAAATGCCTTGCAGAATGGAAAAAAGGAAAAGAACATCAAATCCCAGATGCGTTTTCTCGTTCACCTGTCTGCAGACCTAATCCGGAAGAATTATTAGCGGAAGAGGGTACCAAACAAGTAGATTCTTTGATCATTTACCAAATTTCATTAGCAGACAGTTCGGCAGATGAAGTTCGAAGTTCTCACCTCATAGATCCAATGATAACTGAATTGCAAAATGCTGCAAGAAATGACCAAGAATACCAACTGCTGATCAATAAAATTCGAAATGGATTTCCAGCTTCAAGGAAAAACCTAGAAATAAAATTATTACCCTATTGGAATATTCGTCAAGAGTTAAGCTTTGACAACCAGCTAGTTGTCAAGGTTGGAAATCGAATTTTAATTCCAAGTAGTTGCCGCAGGTCGATAGTCGAAAAGTTACATGCGTCTCATCAGGGCATCGAAAGAACGTTAAGAAGAGCCCATTAGACAGTTTATTGGCCAGCCACAAACAGTGATATCAAAAATGACGTGGAATGAATCATGTCAAATGAGCAGGCCTTCTTTACAAAAAGAATCATTAATTATTGAAGATCCACCAAGTCGTTCTTTTGAAGATGTATCATCTGAATTATTCATTACCTGTGGAAAACACTTCATGGTCTACGTTGATCGTTTGTCTGGATGGCCCATTGTCTGTCAGTATGGTAACAAAGACCCCCAGTAGTTCGCAAATTACAAACGATTTACAAAAAATGTTTGCAGACACTGGAGTGCTAGTCAGATTTCGCTCAGACAATGGTGATCAGTATTCCTCAAGGGAATTTCAAACATTTTTAAAAAAGTGGAATGTATCTTTTGCCCCATCTACACCGCATTATCCAGAAAGTAATGGACATACTGAGGCTGTAGTAAAAGTGATGAAATCCCTGATTTTGATATGTACCAAAGAAAGAGTTTTCAAGAAAGAAAAATATTACAAAGGATTATTAGAGTGGAGAAATACACCCAACATGTACGGAAAATCTGCAGAATGGAAAAATGTATCCAATATTCATGATGCAAAAGCAAACCATAAATTGAAATTAGCTGAGAGATATAATAAAACCTCAAAGGATTTATCACTATTGAAACCTGCATGCAATGTGTACCTTCAAAACCTTATTACTAAACGATGGGATAACACAGGAGTAGTTGTGGAAATTGGACCGTACCGAAAATATACTGTAAAAAGAGCAAGTGGACGATTTCTCATAAGAAACAGAAAATTCTTACGTATGATACCCGGAACTTAGATCTCAAGAGACAACCAAAAAGGGGTGATTGTATAGTTCACTTTGTAAATATTATTTGTCTGTTTTGTCAATGTTGATGTTTGAGGATTGACTGACAGAAGTCAGTAAAAAACTGTTAAAATAAATAAAGACCTTATATTTAAAAACATAACAGTAACCCAAGCAGCATTTTCCTGACTTCCGACCTAATCTGACCAATGCGACGTCGTATTTAAGTTGAATTTGAGTTCCCTGGTGGAACACACCCCTTAAATCATGATCCAAAAAAAATAATTGAATCAGACGTGGAGACGACGTCAGCTATTGTTATATAATTTTAAGTACAGGTTCCATCGACCCATTGACGTCGGTCAGTAGCCCAAGTTCAAATATTAGTGAGGCCTAGTCGTCCGATGGACGTCCTTATGTCTAACATATTTTTAAGAAGTGCCGCCAACTGCAAATAACGTCCGGTAGAGTCCCTAATAGATAAAAGTAAAATTAAGGCCAGATACAGATGATGTCCCATCATCAACAGAGACGACGTAGCTTTAGGTGGATTTTCCAACGATGTAGCGACATCCGTTGATGTCCAGGAATAATCATAGGTATATCGCCGACGATATATGCACTTTGGCTTGTACGACGTATTTTTTTGTATTTATAACGTACGTATAATAACGTCCGCTAAATTCCTACTGGTGTCTTCTGGTTGCCGAAGGAAAAATGCCTAACGATGGATGCACATCAATTTACGTCGGAATTAGGCCTACCGTCTAGCGTCAAGTGGATAGTTCAAAACAGTAAACAAGGATTCTTTTAAAGATGCCGAAGATAGTGTCATTCAGACATACTCACTCATTGTTTTTTGCGATTTTGCCGAAATTTGCTCACTGTTCACTGCTTTTGTATAGCAAAAAATATTTGAAAAAACGGTTAGGATTATTTTGACATGGTTGACATTTGCCGTTTAAGCACAGTTACTGGATTCCGAGCCGTCGTCGATCGGACGAATTCCACTTTCCACCATTGAATCGAAAGTCGCACTCTACGAATGAACGTCTGAAACCTTTCCTGTGTTAAGTAAAGACACGTACCAAAATTGGACGTCGGGTCCAGATTTGTCGGCGGGACGTTGAACCATCGTCAAGCCTACGTATAAGGTGTATACCATAGCCCGACGTCCAAAATGCTTTCGAATAGATCAATTTATCACGGATCGAGTAAAGACCATCTACTAAACTTGGAGATCCGGTCCAAATTGGTTACTTTTTGGGCCTCAGCAAAAATCCGCCATACTTAGAAATTAGGTGTCTTCCGCCATTAGACAAACGCAGGTTAAATTTTCCAATTACGTTGATATTAACAATCAAAAATGGTCAATATTGCAACCAATATGTCTTTAGAATATAGCTTAAACTAAGAAATGTCAAATATGTTTGCAAATTAAAAAAAAGATATA
Source organism: Oxystoma pomonae (assembly GCA_963921995.1). Classification (NCBI taxonomy): domain Eukaryota; kingdom Metazoa; phylum Arthropoda; class Insecta; order Coleoptera; family Brentidae; genus Oxystoma; species Oxystoma pomonae. The sequence continues at coordinate 48,744,436 of OY998164.1, forward strand.
TGTATATTTTTTTTATTTTAGTTTTTTTTTTCTATAAAATCTAAGAAATTTTGAGGCGTATGTATTTTTCTGAATTATCTTATCAATGTTTATCGGTAAACTAATCCTCGTTGGTAATTTTACATCCCCATCGTGCGTCAAAGGCCTGTCTTGTTATCATTATTATAAACTGCTTCTAAAGAATAATATTCCTTGTTCTCCATATAGGTAGCTTCTATTCACGAAAAGGTTTACCCGATGGAACTAATAAGATATAAATAGGTATAATGAGCTCTACCTACTCCACCCCGGCTAAAAATATATTTTACGTTGGCGACTACTCCAGTTAATGATGTCGATGCGTCCTGGACATATTGTAGAAACTTAGGTAATTCCGATGGCGGTCCAACGAACGTCGTACGATCGACCCGTGTATTACCGCCAGGTCAGTTTAAGTACATCGCTAGACCCTAATAAGTAAAGTGTTCTATGTCGACACGACTCGCATTTGAATGTGCCATATAGGTGCAAATAGAAGCCGGTTCGAGGTTAAACGGACGTTGGAGACCGACGTCCGATTTTTAATGCGGACTAACGCACAACGTCATATTACGTCAAATTGCTACTTGGGAACCCCCACCATTTTCACATATATAATGTAGTAGTACCCCCAGACCAACTCTAAAAATGCCCACTTTTAGAGTGGTGTGCCGAACTCTTATCCATGAATGAGGTCAGGCACACCAGGTGATTTTTGGTCTGGTGGTACTACTACATCATACATGTGAAAATGGTGGGGGTTACCCTATCCATTCAGGACGAGAAAATGCACATCTCATCAAAACATGACTAGGGTTACCCATCCATCATAATTTTTACTGCAAACGCCTGTACTATGAACACTACCTGTGAATACTTTTACCCAAGTGTGCGCAGATAGAACGATAAATGCATCGGAACGCCGCGCCGCTGCCGCGCCACCTGCATTTACGCCTCCGATTCATGTATTATTGGCGAATACGCAATAAATTTAGCTAAAATTTTTTGGTAAACAACAGGTCTTACGAATTCCGGTTGTAAAAAATAATGGTTTGATAAATTTCAGGTTTGATGAACAATAGTTCGATTAAAAACGGGTCTTTTAAATTTCGAATTTGTTGTTGAATGGGTTTGAAGAACTAAGGTTCGAATAAAAAATTGGTTTAAAAAATTGCAGTTTTTAAGGTGGATAGTTCTTACGATAAAATTTTTTATTAAATACGGTCTGATAAATTCCAGGTTTGATAAACCCTAGGCATTCTTTTTAAATTGGACACCTTGTTAATTATGTCATTTTTTTCTAAATCTTTAAAAAATAAGTATTTCGAAAATATCAACCACTATTGTTTAGGTATTCTTTATTTTTTCCAGGATATTTAAATTTAAATTTGTCTGCAAGAGATAAATATTTAAATATTAATCATGAGTAGTTAATTTCGATTTTCCTATCTCTTCTAAAGTGTGCGCCAAAAAATCTTGCACACTTTTGAATTTGCTATATTTTTTGATCGACAAGACATGATCCAGTCCGCAATTTGACATTTCCTAAAAATCCAAGATGGCGGACCGTTTTAAATAATGGAAAATATTCACTTACCCTGCAAAAAAAATATGTGCGACACTGGATAAAATCTAAGTCATTGTGACAGAAGCCCTATGTATTCTCTCTATATGCCAAGGCATTACTTAATTAAATCGGCTAAGAAATTAAAAAATACGGGCTTTTATATTGATTGGAGTTGTTTTCTGTAACTTTTAATAGAAGTACAAGACTTAAGGCTTATATGTTGTGGTTCAAAATTTAATAATTCTTAAAAATCAATGATGGTGGATATTTTTAAATAATGGGTAATTTTTACCCCTCCCCCTCTTTCCGGAAAAAAATTATGTTCGGTATCCATACTAAACAAAATCTAAATTAATTCGACAAAAGTTTCCTCCCTGCTGCATATATAAAGGTATTACTAAATTAAATCTAACCTATTTTGTTACTCTGCATTTTTTTTGTAATGTATGTTTTACCAAAAAATTTGTTTTGTTTTTTATGTTTTCTTGAGTTATTTTGGCCTCAAGAAAGTGTTTTTTTTTTTCGTTCTTAATTTTTTTTGAAATTAGCTATGCCACCCCCCAAGAAAAATGTGAAATGACGCCCCTGGGCGACTAGCAGTGGAACAGGGTGGAAGTGGCCTAGCAAATCTGATATTCTAGATTATTTGCCAGAAGACATTAAACGATTAGCGGAACCACTGCAAAAGGGAAATCGTCGAAAAGTTTTTGTATTTGGTGATTTGATCAATGACTTTTATTATTTTTAGCCTTATTTTTTATTAGTTTTTTACGTGTTTTGTTATTCTTTCTAAAGTTGTTCGTTAAAAAATAAAAATTATCATACTTAAATATTATGTTTTAATGAAAATCTCAGTATACTGGCTACACTCTCATTCTACTGGGTCTCTAAAATTTTAAATGTCAATTTGACATCTGACTTTTTCATAAACTTTATTTCCAGTATAAATCCAGTTATCTTTAGCCTACCATCATGCTGTTTATCAAATTTTATGAAATTCTGACAACTTTTTTTACTTTAAAATTGTTATTTCCGAACTAGAGGAATAGTTTGAAATTCACTCATATATTTATCGAGTCAACATGGCGAAACTTCCTAAAATACGCTATTCGCTTTTATTATTATGATATCAAAGTGCTCAAAATTATTTTCTACTTTTTAGTGCACTTTATATTTTATAAATGTTTATATTTGAAAAGCCGCTTTTACATAAAATTATTTAAATTTGTATGTTATTAACGTATGTTTTTCCTCTAAAAAAACTAGAAACTATCAGGTTGTAAGTAAACCTGAAAATGACATATTTATAGCAAGCGGCTTTGGTTCAAAAGTTATGCATTTACAGATATATAAACACCCCTTCCACTAAACACCACCAATTTTTTTCTTCCTAAATAAGGAAACAATATAAATCAAAAACTGTTAAAAGTTATGAATTTTCAAAGATATTACTATATTATCTTTCAAACCACTCCCCATGACATTTATATTTTCAAATTTTATCAACAATTCATAATCCTCTACCCTAAAAATTCCTGTATGCCAATTTTGATTGAAATCGAACAAACTAAATATTTTCCACCTCCACTTTCCTCGTTAGGGGGACCATATTATGTGTACAAGTCCATCGTGAATCGGCCATATTCAATTTTCAAAATCTAAGCAAAAACTTGTATTCCTTACCTCCAAAAACCCCGTATACCAACTTTGGTTGAAATTGTACAAACTTGTGTTTTCCCCCCTCCAGGGGGTGCCTTATAATACCATATTTTTGTACTGTCACCGAAACTATAATCGCATACCAAGTTTAAATTCAATCGGACATCTAGAAGTTAGTCAAAATTGAGTGACAAAATTTGACCCGAACATACAAACATACATATATAGGAGTGAAAAAAGCTTTTCAATTATAATATAATAAACTAAATAAAAGCTTGTAATGATAAGCTTAATGTTTCCTAATTTTAGGAAAAAATAATTTGGCGGGTGGTTGAAGGGGTTGATATATGTGAAAATTCGTAAGTTTTGATCGAAAGCTGCGGTTTCATAAATTTAAGCTTGGTGAGAACGTTGAAATAAATATGCAGTTTCTAGATTTAAAATAACAAATTACTTCCTAACACTAAAGGGAATTGTGACAAAATAGATTTCTATCAATCTTGGTACTCTTGCTGCTTAAGTGCCTAATGTGCCCCTAAAAATGACCAAGGCGTGCGTCCACAAACACGTCTGAGCATCATTCTTTGAGATTTAATAACCAGACCCTTCTATGCGGCCCTGGCATTATTTAGTACACTGTGATCAACTGTCTTTCGATAACAATAAAAAAAATGGAAAAAAAAATGGTTCAAAAACCCTTTAATTATCAATACTACTGTATAACTACTTAACCTTCATTTAACTATTATCACGGTTATTTTTTTATGTTGCGGTAGGAAAAAATAAAAAAGAGTATTAGCGAGGGGTGGCTCGGTAACCCACGCCGCACGGCGATGGCATTTCGCGGCATTTTGAATGTTTTCGAGGCATTTCGGGGGCATTTAGAAAGATTCTCTGCATTTTAAGGGCAATTTATGGCATTTTGAGGCTTTTTTAACAGAAAAAATCTTGTAAAAAAATGCCTTTGGTGTCCACAAAATGACGGACCGAGTTCCAACACAATAAGTTTCTCAAGTCAGGATTATAAATAGTCTTGGAACGATGGCTACAATCTTCCAGGCGTAACTCTTCGCCATTGCAATAAGCGCATGTTGGATGATAGATCGTAACACAACACAATAAATATTGCTCTCTTACACTGGATGGAGAATAGGTTCTACCAATACTCGAGAAAATTGTCGTGACTGGCGCAGTCCAAAGAGTTCATTACAGGACCCTGCAGAAAGACGACCGATAGATTGAGATCAATCAAGCGGCCCTTAAGGCTCTTGAATCCTATAGGTGCTTATCAAGAACCGTTAGCAGCTGCCAGGACACAGTGAATAACCTTGGGCGAATAAACGAGGTGTCAGTGGTATGGATTCTGGAACATTCTGGACATCGGGGAAATGAGAGTGCGGGCCAACCAGCTGGCGCGCGAAACGGCCTCCGCCATCTTCATTGATCCCGAACCAGCCCTTGGAATAGCACACAACACAATCAACATTGCCCTCTCACGCTGGATGGAGAATAGGTTCCACCAATACTGGAGAGAATTGCCGTGAAGCAGTCCAAAGAGTTCATTACAGAATCCTGCAGGAAGAGGACCGAGAATCTGATTGAGCTCACCAGGCAGGAGATCCGGACAATGATTGATCTATATATCGGACACTGCAGGCGGAAAGTACCATTAAATTGAATGGGTCTAAGTGAGGACACCGTAATGTGTAAGTGTCCGGCCATTGCACGTGAACGTCACCTTATTTTTGGAAAACCACAGATCGACGCGCTGGATCTGAAAGATACTTCACCAAAGCAGTTGCAAGAGAAGGGAACCCCACCAAATAGCACAACCACAATTTGGCAACGTTAAAAATTAACATTTAGGTTATTTTATTTGTAACCATATTCTGTTAAGTTAACCGGGGCCGTCTTTGTACCTCTCTCAATTTTTTTTTAAAGATTTGAAAAGTTATTGTTAATATCAAATAAATACACGATACTTTCTCCAATTCTTTTAATTAACTATCCCAATCAAAATTTTAAAAAATTAAAATTATAGTAAAGCTAATAATTCGTTTGTATTTCCATAGTTTTTCCTTATACCAAGACCTTTTGGATGTAGTGCGTCAACCAATTCAGGCAGCAACCCAGGCAACCAAAAGACGTAAATTATACGTCGAATAGACGTCAAAGTTTATCACTATGACGTCCATTTTGTCACTTGTTTTTAACGTGAAAATCACGTAGGTTTGTCTCCAAAATTGACGTCATTTTACCGACGTGAATTTGACGTCACATTTTATGACGTCAACAAGACGTATTGAAACAGGCGTTTTTTTACCTCTCAGTATGATGAATTAAGAAGCATTGATTTTTTTTTGTAGTCACGTAACTATAAAAAAAGTTTTTTTGGTATGAAGATTAAAAATGTTTTTGAGTAATTTAAAAAATTTTGTTTATTTATCAACTACTATGAATATAAAATATTATGCAAAATAGTTAATACCAATTTTGGAAAAAAAGGTTTAATTTTTCCTAAATTGTTGAATACTGAGCATGACAAGAACTGTCAACTGTCATCTGATATATAAAATTGAAAGCAACTTTTCTAATGTTCTATTAAATTTCGAGAGCATTTCGTCCTGATTTCAAAAATATAATATCCTTTATTTTCTTTGGCGATATATATGTCTATCTCTCCCTCTGACATTTGCCAATTAAAAAGAAATAAACGGATCGCTATGGATTTCTACCATACACAGAATATGGGGCAAGTATCATTCCAGGCATTAAAAGTTTTTTTAGTGCGTAAGCAGAGGTGCTTTCAAATTGGCGCACTTTTCGGGCAAGAGCACAAATATCGGAGATTTTCAAAACCGAGTTGTTACACAACATATTTTAGTTTTCAATATTACGTCAAATTGACGAGAGTTATCTTTATAGTCAATTTAATGCCCAAAATTTCACGATACTTTAACGTGATATTAATCACGTCAAATCTTGGTATCAAATTAGAGGTCAAATACACATGTATTGACACATCTGGTTGCGTGGGAAATGGCACACAAAAAATGACATCAGTTTTTCCACACACCTGGCCTAAAACTCCCTGTCCCTGAAAATCTGTAAAAAAAAATAAAAATATAGAAATGATGTTTTTAAAAGATGATATTATTGTATCTTTTCTATTAAAATCCCGTGACTACACCAAAGTACAAAGTAACAAAACTCCCTATTACTATTACTTGGTTTTTACTTTAAATCACGGAAAAAATTATTCTACATATTTTTTAGCAGTTATTTAGAACTTACTTTACTCTCTTGCACCGGGACCTTACGCTTCTTTTTCAAGACGAATAAATATGTTTTGGGGTAATATTTCGATTCCGTTCCATCACTAACAAAGTCGCACTAAAAATGTCTGCCACATTGGTAATACCTTCAGAAATACCGATACTTTATTCACAAAGTTTCCAGCCATCATCATGTTAAGTAAACTGAAAATGTCGGTTTTATTTTTGTTTTGTATATGCTTGAAATAAAAGTGTAGACAAATCAAGTGAAGTTTCACATCTAGAAAATAAATTCAAAGTTCTGTGTTTCATATACCTTAAACAGTGCTTGCCATATTGTGCAAAATAGCAATTTTCATTTTATAGAAGCCATAGCCAAATGAAGAATAATAGAGAAATGAGATTTTGCATGTAATCCTAAAATTTTACTTCCAAATGCGCTACAGAGAGCTTTTTTAGACAAAACTTTATTTAAAAAAAAATCCAAAATTAAGATTTGGCACATTAGTATTAGTATGTATGCAAAATTTAAGCACTCTAGCACTTTTTATTTGGCCAGAATTTCCAGAATTCGCCCTAGGGTTCCTGGCTCTTAAGGCCGGTATTACACTATAAAATTTATTAGTTAAAGATCTTTTGTAAAATATTACACTGTTAAAATGTTTTAGCAAATTTATTTTGTAAAACATCTTTAGCAAATAAATTTTATAGTATTATACCGGCCTAAGTGGTTGAATATTCCGTAGATCTCAAAAGTGACCCACAATAGACCGGCTAGTGGACGCAGTGGAGCCACTCTGGCAAAGTCACAAATAAATCATCATCATCACCCCTCGAGTATTAGAGTAACAGTTTATTCAAGTCGGTCGAAAGTTTAATCGAATCAATTAAACCTTAGGCCTTTTTATTGGAATGTGCCGTTTATTACAGACCAAAATGAAAACAGTTATTTAGTTTGTTTTGTCATTTTTAATTTTTATACAAAAAAAACTTGCAAAAATTTAACAAGTCATGGTTTTCTAAATAAAAGCCTTAACTTTGTAAGCATTTAACCAAATTATATGACTCGTCTCAGTGTTTGATTTTATAAGTTTAGTCTTTTTCAAATTATAAAAATCGGATTAAGGATGAATTTAAATAAAAAACGCGCTTCGTCCAATTAGTAAATCTAAAAAACTGATAATCAAATTTGTCTCAAATTTTGGACGGTGAAAGCTTAAAGCATCCCGGAAGTTTTTGACATAATTTTACGTATACTAAAAATGTTTCAAATTATCGATTATCTTAAAAAACTAAATAAAAACCAGACATATATATTTTTTTGAAAAACCACGCTAATCATCTGTGGGGGATACCAGAAGCCTCCGCTGTGCACAACTTTATTAATTTTTGATATGCGGTTTATCTATTTAACTAAACGAACTATTTTTACAATTCAAAATCACGCTTAAAGTCGTAGTTACAATCTGGGGAATTGTTTTTAGCAACACTGTACGGGAAATGAATTTAACTATGTCGACCTGATTTTTTTCCAAAATTTTACGTCATTGAATTTATTTTCCATGGCAACACGGAGAATTTATTTATGTTTATCCACAGTGGGACAACACCGGGTCAAAAATTTGGGGTTAGGTTACTTATTTTGACTTTTCGCGTTCTACGCCGCTAAAAAACCAAGTAAAATACTAAAATAAAAGAAAATTATTTACTGCAGAATTACCTGCTAAAAAACGCTACCTAACTACGTATTAAAGTAACTGGGTGTAATGTTTAAAGTTGTATTTACAGAGGCATTTATAACTGAATTGGAAACACTCCCGCTAGCTGATACCGACAACAGGTTAACTTAAAAGCATGCAGATTTAAAAATCGGGTACTGGCGCTAGACGAAATAATCGTATTTTATTTTAAACAGAAGCTTCTATGACTAGCAAGAATTTCCAAACTCTAAATGGAGCCCTACTGACCTGTTTTATTAGTACTTACCCAATGAGCATTTTTAGAAACCTCTGGTGACAAAAATTTATATAATTATTATAAAGAGGGTTTTATTAATGCCCTAGGATATTTAGAGGTTTCCTACAGGAATTGAGTTTGTATATTTGTTTTAATAAAGGTTCTAAATTGATGGTGCCCTAAGGTAACATAAAACTGGCGTTAACAATATTTCCACGGACATCTTTATAAAAATTAAAGTCATCGGTAACAAATGTTATATAAATTGGTGTTAACAATGTTTTCACCATCATATTTATGAAAATATAAGTCATCAGTGACAAAAGTTATATAAATTGGTTTTTGAAATCTTTTTGTTAACCCATCTATAAAACCGTAAGTAAGTATCAATTAAAGATATATAGATTGGTTTTTAAAATGTTGCTATCAACTCACTTATAAAAACTTAATTAACAAACAACAAAGAGACACTTTTATATAAATTGGTGCTTGCAATATTCTTACGAACTCATTCATAAACCTTTTTTGCCCGTTCTTTCCATAATATTTTTATTAATTTCTTTGTATAGTGGTTATAATACCACTGATTTTACAACAGAAAAACAATTTTAATTTATAAAAAAACAAACAAGAATTTTTAGGTTAATTTTGTGACATCAAAAGGCTCGTTTTTGCGACTTTAAAAGGTGCGTTTTTGCGACATCAAAAGGCGCGTTTTTGCGAGATACCATACCATCATTATCTGGTTTTAATTACATCAATCTGAGGAGAGACATAAGAGATCCAAATCTTCTTGAGATAGTTTTCGATGACAGATATCGGGATCGAATGCATTCTACACCCGGTTCCGACCAGTGTTTCCCATGCGCAGCCACCCTGACTCAAAAAACTCATCACGTGGACCGATATGAACTTGTATAGGCAAATCTCGCTTAGACTCTTAGACTACCTGATGCGTGTTCGGGGGGCCCACGCAGAAGAAACCCATAGATGGGAACCGTGTTTTAGAAAAAGAGAACAATATAGTAACCGTGTTAAGTTCGCAAAATTGCACCGTGAAACTTCGATTCACGGTGCATACAGTTCGCACGGCTGGTCGGCGGCAATTGTGAACACATCACCTTACGACGCGACGGAACGCAGCCTTAAGGTCTGTTTCTGCGAGTTTGACATAGTCACTATTATCCTCTTTTTATAAATGCATTCGTCTGAGAGAGATCGAGCATACCAGGGAAATACCTGCCTGTACACCCTTCGACCCCGCAATGTAACTATCTTCTTGAGATAGTTACCTCTGACAGTTATGCGGGGTTGAAGGGTGTGCAAGCGGGTATTTTTCGTGGTATGTGTAGTATGCTGGACCTCTCTCAGACGAATACATTTAGGAAAAGAGAACAATGGTAACTATGTTAAGCTCGCAGAAACGGACCTTCAGTGTTCAACACTGCGCCATCTGCAGCCTTTTGTTCAAACTAAGATCATGTTTTAAAACGTTGATAAAAAAGTGTTGAAAGAGGTAAACAGTGGTATAATTGTATTGTTTTTTTTATAGAATTGTCGTAAATTTTCGCCATTTTGGATTCCAACAATAGGTTTTTGACCAAAATAAAAACGTTATTTATGGTGTTTCAACATGTGCTTTAATCGAAATATTGCTTGTTTAGGGTTAAGAGCAAAATACAAAATTCAATATTTCTCCCAGAAAGCAAAAAACATATGTGAAAAAAAGTATTAATTAAATGAATATTTTTTTTTCCCGTTTTCTCAAGTATTTTTGGAGCCCATGAAAATTTTGTGAGTGTATTCGAAAACTATACAGTACACACGGGACCGCAGCTGATTATCAGAGTAGGATGACTGGGAAAACAGCTTTTATTTAACCTATAGTATATAAATATTCATATTCCTGCTTCAACTTATCTCACTTCCATTTTAATTTATTTTAGAAGATTGGTGAACACCATTTAATAAATTTTTTATTTTAAAAAGAAAAAGAGTAATACATAACAAGCAAAGGGAAGAAAGATGGAAAATTTATATTTCTAACTCGATAAAAACCTTTAATTTGTTATATAGTATTGTTAGAATAGTTGTAAAACCTTTTTATAATAATATCTAGACTGGAGGGTTCATAAGGAAGTTTTATAAAATCTATATGTTGTTTTTCTATCCATTACTATGTACCATAAATTTTTATAAGCTGGTGTTGGTCAGTTGTTTTTCAAGTCTTTTTTACTCATTTAAGAGATATATTAGAGTTATAAAATTATCACCATCACTAAATAATATAACTTTTGGTTATTTTATGAAGGTTTTATATTATTTGCTGTGAATTCTATATAGACAAAAATGCTCATTGGGCAAGTATCCGTGTGTTTTTAAAACTGAGGTTCTAAAATCTATCCTCTACAGTCCAAGATTCCACTAGTACACTTGCACATAACTATGCCGCAATAATTTAAATTAAAAAAAAATATTCAATGTTTCTATGCGAATTCCTAGTAATCCCAGCGAGCCAGTAAAGTTCTCTTGGTTCTTTAGTAGACTCGTGGTAATGCCCGCGCCTTTTTTGGGAGCGCGCAGTGGTTTCATATTTGTTGTAGAACAATTTTTGAAAGATAAACATAACCTCGAATGGTTTTCTTTCAGAAAACGTAAAAATACTCTTCTGTCCCACTGCGGCCCGATTTAAAGTTTGTTGACAAAACACCTGAAGTTACCATGGAATCGTATAAATTCTGCGATCTATCGGTCAACACTTGAAATGCATGTGTCTCCCAAATTCAATGAAGTATGATTGATTGATCGTTTTTCTTTTCCGGAGTGCACAGGCTTTTAGAAAAAAGGAAACTTAGTTTTTTTTATTTTTGCAAAGCAAGTAAATATAAAAAGGGAAAATATAATCCAGAGGAAATTTTGTGTATTTCTCTATTTTTTTTGTAAATCGAGTTTGTTCTAAACCGCAATTATTTTGAGGATTTTCGGATAGATGACAGCACCAGAGCTTTTATTTTGAAGAAAAAATAATTGAGAATTTTGAAAAATCCTTTTGATATTTTTGTTAAGCATTTAAAAATGATTACTCCTGCAAAATTTCAGCTAATTCTGATGTTTAGTTTTTCCCTGTGCACTCTGGCAAAAGATTAAAAAAATTAAAGAACAAGGGGTTGCCAGTTGTACTTTTTTTTACTTAAAATCTGGGGAGAAACTATAGCCTTAAGAGTACAGATTCTTTTTTTTTCTGTCAGTGAACTTAGCTCAAAAAGTGTAAAAGTGACATTCAAAACGGGTCATGTGATATTCAAACTTTTTGGCTGGAGATAGCTTGGAGCATTTTTTCGATTTTTTGCCGATAAGCTAAAATTTCTTTGTAAGACCACCGATTCAAATGTTTCAATATTTTGGTGGCCTTAAAACGAAATTTTAACTTATTTGGCAAAAAAATCAAAAAGGTGCTCCGAGCCGTGTCTTGGTTTATTTTTAAATGTGCCTTCCATTCAAAGGACCCGTTTGAACGTCAATTCGATATTTCCTGAGCTAAGATCACCGACAGAAAAAAAGTCATTTCCACTCTTAAGATGGTGAAAAAAAGTTACGTCCTTCCACTGAATAATACTGTTAAGTTTGACATATATATATGTACCCTATCTAATAAAAAAGTACAAGTCAGAATTAAAAAATTGGTGCTAGACAGCACGGATAGTCCAATCAATACAATACAATCAATTATTTTATGTCGAAAAGAAATGAAAATATCTGGAAAACTGTAGCTTTGAAAGATTTGAACTTCACAACAAAATTTTTGGGTAATATTTACAAAATCCAAAATCTGAAAATCGCATGTCAATATCTGTTATGATTTTTTCTAAATAATTTAAAGTTTTTTCAAATAACTCGGAGACTAAAGCTCCCACGAGTTTGGATTTTATAACAAAATTTGTAGTCCATACTCATGGAAATCTGAAAACCGCATATCGCTACTTGCTGCTGTTCAAGTTACAATTTTTTTAAATATTTTATCCCTCTTTCCCCCCCCCTACCCAAAAGTTAATCGGTTCATGGTCAGCAGATAGAGGATTTTTCTATCAAATTTCATAAAAATCGATTAAGGCGTTCTTCAGTTATCGTCTTCACTGACAGACAACAGACCGACAGAGAGCTTTTTTTTTCGTCGATAAGGTGTTTTGGAACCTTAATGGTCCCCCATATCATATTGATGGTGGTGGTGGACTAAAAGGAGATTATTAAAAAGTGGTTTATAAGACTAACCTTTGCTTTAAATGGTGCATTGATCCTATCAGCTTCCTTTTAGTGAACGATTGCTTTCAAAAAGCTGAAACATTTTCATTTTGCTATCCATTATTTGTGCACACATGAAGCAGTCTTCCCGGGGCTCTATTCTGGGCATAATAGAACGATCACACCCTGAGAATTGATCAATCGCACAAAAGTCATTGGAACGAAAACTTCAAAATGTATCTAAATTTGCCCCTATATAGTTGTCAAGATGCTAGGCGAATAGTTATACTATAATAGTTTGACATTAGGTATCAGTATTGAACATCAAATTTCAAATAGAAGACACAGAATATGACAGTATTCAACTGTTAATATCTCTAAAACAGTTGAAGATCGACATAGGGTACGTTACATAAAAATGCTTAGAATTTCAAAACACAATGCAAAAATGCAATAATATACTGGGTGTTTCATTTAAAAGTTTCGGTTGGCACTCTTTTTAATATACCCTATATACATAAAAATATTCTAGTATACTGTAACATTTATATATTGTGTCAATTAATTTGAAGTAAATTTGATTGTTTTAAACTAACATTTTTAGTTTAATTTTGTGAAGTGAGCTTAAAATTAAAATATCATGTGTTTAACTGTAACCAAAATTATCACGTGACTGGAGATCCCAACATTTTTGGCTAAATAAAACCCATTCAAGCTCCAATCGTCTTTCAATCTACATGTCCTTCGTAGATCCCCCGTCACACCACAATCCCAAATTTAGCTAATTAATAAATATATATCTTTTACCTCTTAAAAATGCCTTAAGATAAATGTGGAAATTCACACGATCATCCTGTGTATTTTGTACGATTAAATTACAATGTGGAAGTTTTTTTTAATATCCGCGTTTTTACTTTTCCGTAGCATGCGCATTAGCGAGTTCGGTCACGTGATGGTTTCGTCCAATAGAGTGCTCTGAAATATTACGAGTGACGTTTTTCACACGAGCTTTCCTACAACTCCCAACTACTGGGTCTAGTCGAGAGAACGGCTTCGCTCAAATATTGTTGTTCGAGGCAGCTCTGCGCGTGCCCATAAATGTTTGGTGATTATTCGATCGTCTCGTCACTGCTTTTAAGCGCGTTTATTGGTTGAAACTACTTTGCTGCTCTCAGGCGAACGATCACTTCCTATGACTTCCAGAATCGGTACCCTGTCCTTTTCGTTTGGGAATTTCATTTAAGTAAATGCTCAAGTTTTAATATCTGTTTTGTTGCTACCGTAAAACAAGATAAGTAGGTACTTTTGATGTAAACTTTACGCCAAACTTTATTTTATTAAGTGAGTAAAGTTTATAAATTGTTTAGATATCCTAGGTATTTTGGTTTAGGATAAGTTTATATAAAAGTTAATAAAATACTTTGTAACTATGTAGGAAATATAGTGGATATAAAGTGTAGGGACCCTATATTTGTCAGCAATCTTTTTAAAATTGAGACTATAATGCATACATAATTTTTTGCAATTGAAGGACTAAAATATGATTGCCCCATTGGGGTGGCTATTAGTACATTATACAGGGTGATTCAAAATTCCCTAGAAAGATTTCAACAGTGGTTACATATCATTAATCTAAGAAAAATTACGTGATTATTTTGTTTAAATTTCGTATTCTTTTCTTTGAATTTAGGAGTAAGATTTTCGTATTTTTTCGGGAATCGCCTTTAAACTAATTTACCAAGCAAGTCTGCGTGTGCTGACAATGACATGTTTTAGGATTTTGTCAAGCCTTTTGAAGTTGTCACACTTTTGGGTAAAGGGTGCTTCTCAGAAAATATTAACAATTTTTAAATGCAAATATTTCTTAAACGAAAGAGTTTAGAAAAATATGTTTTACTAATTCTTGCTTAGATCAACAAATTCTACTTACATTTAAAATCTTTCTAGGGAATTTTGAATCACCCTATATGTATGCCTAGGGCCTAAAGGGACAATTTTCATCCTGTGACAAACAGTTTTGCTGAGGGGTAAAAAGGCACTTTATTTACGTGGTAGATCTACACCTGATTTAAAAAAAAAAACTCATACATGCATTTTTCCCTATGTCAGAAAATTAAGCTTTTCATTAGTGTATACTATTATAAGGCACCACCAGCTTAGTATGCCCGACAGCTCAAAATTCAGTGTGACATCCTTAAAAATGCCACAGATATCAACATTTACAAAAGTTCAAATTATAACTCGAGTTATAGAAGACGGCTGGTCTATAAGAAGAGCGGCCACCCATTTTGGAATTGATAAAATGACGATAATGCGATGGAAAAAGCGCTCGATTGAAAATAATTCTACGGATAGGAAAGATGGATCAGGACGACCACAAGTAAGTTCTGAAGTGCAAGATGAGAGAATTGTTGACCATCTCAGACAAAATCCTTTTTCAACGTCGGTTGAAGCAGCTAATGTGACTTTATTTCCGAGTTCTTTAGCAACAGTAAATAGAAGAGTAACGAAATCAGAAGTCTCTTGTCGAGTTGCTGCAAAGAAACATTTTCTAGCAGAAAAACAAAAACTGACAAAAAAACGTACTTCGTGATAATGACTTCTGGGAGAGGATGGTTTTCACTGACAAAAAATTTTTTTAGTCATCTTCAAGCAGCAGGAGAATTTTAGTTTATCGTCCACCAAATTCCAGATTTGAACCTGAATATACGAACCAAATTAAAAAAGCTGGACATTTTTCTGTAAACATGTGGGGCTGGTTTAGTGCTAGAGGTTTGTGAATGATATAGTGAAATCTTTGAAAACGTTATGCTGCCATCTGTACAGGCTTTACACGAAAATAATGACTTTGTTTATCAGCAGGACAACTGTCCAGTACACACGGCTAATGTTGTTCGCTAATGGTTTCAGAATAATAATTTAGAAACACTTCCTTGGCCAGCCAACAGACCTGACCTTAACCCAATGGAAAATATATGGGGTCGAATCGTTAAAATAATATACCAAAGGAATTAGAGACCACGAAATGCTGAAGAGTTAAGCGATGCTATTTATCGCGCATTGGATCAGCTCTCAGAAGATCATCAGTATTTTCAAAATTTAACCTTTTCAATGCCCAGACGTTTGCAGCTTGTAATAGAGAAAAATAGTGATCCTATTAAATACTAAATTATTTATTTTAGTTCTTTTTTAAGTTAAAATAATTAGTATTAAGTTTACCATCGTTTTTGTCCTAATCCAAGTTTCCTATTCGTTGAATTGTTTTCAATACAGCGCTGTTTCCATCGTATTATTGTTATTTTATCAACTCCAAAATGGGTTACTGCCCTCATTATAGAACATACAGCCTTCGTCCGTTACTCGAGTGATAATTTGATATTGTTCAATAAAGACTTTACTAAAACATTATTTTTGCTGATTTTTTAGTATTATACAAAATTTAATATAAAAATAAGGTTGCCTTTAATTTAGGTCAAAAAATATTTTATTTATTATTTTTATTTATTTTTATTTTTTTTTAAATATTTATATTTGTTCACTTTTAGAGACCTTTTTTAAATAATATGACAAACTGTCGTACTTTTGAAGTTTTTAGGCATTTTAGCTGGTAGTCCGTATATATTATACACTTTTAGAAAGGTCAATTTTGTGACTGCATGTATGCGTTTTTTTTAAATCAAGTGTACGTTAAATATCAGTTTTATTAAAATTTTGTCACGAAATTTAATTTGGATTCCCAACCTTTCTTTTTACTCACAAAATTTAATTTTACGGACTAAACTTTTATTTTAGTACCTACGGATTTGGTCCCGAAAATTGGGCAAACAGGGTAATTGCATTGTAACGGACGTGACAGTTTTCACATTTTTGCAGGCAACTAAATCTTCAACCGACCGTATCAGTTCAATAAATCTTAACGCAACCCACGATTCCTAGACTAAAGATAAATAATTGGAAATAACACCCACCCTTCAAGATATTTATGTATATTCAAAATACAAAGTGAAACCAGTATGACACAAATAAAAAAATATTCAATATGCAGAAGATATCTTCCAAAAGATTTCCTATAACCTACCTAGAAAACACCTTTTTGTTTTGAATACACTGTACCTTTAAAACAACTACATTTCATAAATAAAAAAGTATTCCCACGATCATAATATAACTTGCCGCATTTTGCAGTAATTCCTGTCGGCACATATTAAAAAGAAGATAAAATTCCCCTATTTTGCGATATCATAATTCATAAAAATAAATTAGGTACTCTTTGTTATTGTTCTTTGTTTTGCCAGAGTAATTCGTTTTAATAAAAACCTTAATGGCTCAACCCTCCCTGTAAAATGAAAAAAAAAGAAAAATTACAACATTTATTGGGAAATCAAGATAAGCAAAGCGCCCTCTAACCTAAAGCCCCCAACTATCCTAAAGCCCCCGATACCATGGCAACTGCAGGTGTTTTGTCAACAAGGCCCACAGTAGGCAGAAGGGTATTTTTACGTTTTCTGACAGAAAACCATTCGAGGTTATGTTTATCTTTCAAAAATATTTTTTCAAAAACGAATATGAAACCACTCCGCGTGTAAGGTCGCCCGCCGAAAATGGCCTAGCGCTGCGCGAGCATTACCCCGAGTTTATCAAAGAACCAAGAGAACTTTACTGGCTCGCTGGAATTACTAGGAATTCGCCTAGAAACATTCCGATAACTTCACATAATTTTGTTTTTATTTTGATTCAATTTTTTTTAAAATTTAAATTATTGCGGCATAAGTTATGTGCAAGTTTACTAGTGAAATCTTAGAGGCCTAAGGATATATTTTAGATCCCAACAACAGTTTCAAAAACACACGGATACTTGAGTATTAACAAAACAGGTCAGTAAAGCTCCATTTACAGGTTGAAGAGACTCTTGCTAGTCGTTGATGCTCCTGTTTAAAATAGAATATGATTATTTCGTTTAGCGTCAGCAGCCGATTTTTAAATCTGCATGCTTTTTAAGTTAACCTGTTGTCCTTAAATCAGTGGCAACAGCTAGCAGGAGTGTTTCAAATTCAATTATAAATGCACTTGTAAATGCAACCTTAAACACTAAACCCAGTTACTTTAATATGTAGTTGGGTAGCGTTTTTTTAGCAAGTAATTGTGCAGTAAATGGTTTTTTTTATTTTAGTATTTTACTCAGTTTTTTTTTATGAAAAATATCTGTATGTAGGCACTAACTAGGGTCCCTAAAGAGTTAAAATTTATGATCGCTGGAATTGCTAAAAAGTGCTGGGTTGGTTTGAGTTCAGGATTTGGGTGGTTTAGTTCCCGCTTTAGTTAAAAAAAATTAAAAAAGTTTCATCACTGGTAAATTTGAACTTCCTAAGGGCTCAGGTAAGTGCTAAGTAGGTATCTAAAGAAAACTGTTTACTACACTAATACCGTTTAGCCTTAATATATTAAGTGAAGGCATGAAATAATACTGTAGAAAATTTTACTGATAAAAAGTTATTCTTAGGGCCAGTTTCTCAATAGCGAATTATCAGAAACTTAAAGTAACTCGCGCGCTATAAATCCCAGTTTCCTTGCTGTTTTTAAGCCAATATTTTTTTTAGGTTAACCCTTAGGCAATGTAACTTACCCTCACCTTGAAGCCCTGGTTATCCTGGAGTTAATTTTAACCTGATTTTTAAAGATTTTTACTAGGTTATGTTGCTTGAGTTAACACAAACTCGCTTTTGAGAAACCGGCCCTTAGTCTCTCTTGTTTTTTGAATAAAATAGGTTAGTGACTTGAAAATTGGAGAATATTAATCAGGAAAAATTCTTTAAAATATAAATAGTTGCTCACTCATCTTTCAAATAAATTAAATACACAGGACCAAATACTATGTGTATATGTCATAACTGGTGGTTAGTGAACACTTCTATGAAAGTTGAATCATGCACTGTGAACCTGCTTAGATTTTAAAACTCATAACACAGGAAAATAAAACTGCAGATTACAAAACTTGATATTCTTTGGCTTGATACTTTTGTCTCTAACTTATAACTTAGATAACAAAACCAAACCTCTGCTTCTGTAACTAAAAAATTATTATGCAAAAAATCTTTTAAACAGTTTATAAACATGTGCCACTCAAGAGAAAATTTTTAAGAAATATTGGTTGTCCTCGCCTAAAGTGCAAAATATAGAAACAAAATTTAGAGATAGAATATTTCTTGTTATTTTTATTATTCTTTTAGGAGCTGTATATAACAACAAAACATATGGAGCAGTGGATATTTAGGCAACTACCTTAAATGAAAAAGAAGAAGATTCTAAAGTGCCACCACCCAGAGAAGAATAATAATCTATAAATTAAAAAGTCTACAATTTGTACCCAAACATACAGAGCAATGGATATTTTGCCAACTAAAATGTATAGCAAAACAAGATGGTTCTATAGAGTCAACACCAAACAAAGAATAATAATCTATAAACTCAAAGTAAGTTTTTGCTTCTGATTTCAATTATATTTGGTGAAACTTCCTTAAATAAACAAAATTTATTATAGTCTAGATCCGATATCAAAAATTAATTTAACTCTTATTCTTTATTGCAAATTTCCTGGACCTATTTCTGGACATATTTTGAGCCTCCCCTCATCTATTTCAATTCCATTAAAAAAAAAAGAAAAACTATACACAAAGAACAAAACAGAACAATTTTGAAGGGGGACACTCACAGATACTTTTTGGCTCTGTTGGAAATTTCATAGGGTAATTTTTATCTCTGGAATTTAAAAGGGGAAAGGTCTTTACTATTAATTATGTCAAAATTTTAAAAAGCTAGGATGACTGGTGTTTAAGATATTTGCTTTTAAATTTGGTATGGAATGAAGAAAAGGTTTGAACCTTTTCAGCGGATCAGTTTGACCACCAAAATTTAAAGAATAAAAGTAGGTTTATTTGGATGATATGTTTGAGAAAACAATCAGAAAAAAATCATGAAATGTTTATTCCCTTTTTTATTATGAAAAATGTAACTTTAAAACCAACGTTTTTTCCTGAATTTTGTGCAAGAAATTGTTTATTTGTCGCTCCTTGACAAATTTAAACTTAATATCTTGCATGTTTGTAAAGCAATTTAAACGATCTTCTAAATAAGATGTCATTCGAGCCACTTTTTTATATAATTTCTCCTGGAAAAACTCATATCCCTCAAGTCACCCCCAAAAAGCCTGTTTATGGAAAAAAATATATTAAAAAGTAATTTCTAGACTACTAAAATTGTATAATGTTTTTCAAGTGTTCACCAAATACTCAAAAACACTTCTGTTATGTTTTTGTTGAACATGAATTTGAATTATTTCAAGCATAAATCAAGGTGCCAATGGGCTTTTTTCCATGTTTGAAGGGAGCGCTTGATAATAAAGGTTTTTTTGACGGATTTTGGTAGCTAAGGGGGTCTATTTTACAAATCCAAGTGATGAAACTCTGGCTCCTTTGGGAGAACTCCAAAAAATAAAACATAATATAGGCACCATAAGGGTTCTAAGAACAGATTTAACAGTAAACATTTTTTTAAATAAACACATCAAAAATGGACTATATATAAATCCATTTTTGTCAGACGGCGACTTAAAAGCACAAAATTTTCATGAGAAACTAGATCAAGTACACACGTATAATACATTAACCTCAGGATTTTTGGAAACACTGATTCTATTTTTTAGAATAAACATTTTTTGGGAATAATATAATTAAGGTTCCTAGGGGCAAAAAGAATCGTAAATGACAAAAAAACTTGTGACCTCAATTAAGAAATTTTTGGATTAACTGAATTCATTTTTGGTGTAAAAAAAAAATTTTAGGGGTAATTTAAGGGGCCTAAGGGTGAGTTTTAGGGGTAAAAACAACATACTATTGATAGAAAGACATCACTTTGGAGATTCTGGGGTTAACTAAATTCATTTTGGGGGTTAAACAGTTTTTAGGGGTAATGTAAGGAGCCTGAAAGGGCAACATAAAAAATTATTGGTGTAAAAGATATGTGATATATTAATTTAGGGGTCTTTTGGGTCTTCCAAAATTAATTTTGGTGTTCCAATTATTACAATAGGGATTCAGACGAGGATTTAGAGGTAGTTTTAGGGAAATATATCGATTTGGATATTTTTAAGTCTTCTAAAGTTGTATATATGTTAAGAGGTAATATAAGTTTGGGCTAGGTCCCAAAATTTTGTCCTAAGATCCTTTTATTGTCTCCAGATTTTTTTTTATCCAAAGAATGATATCAGTGGATGTCTGTATTTGATCTGGTTTCTTCTAAAATGTTTGTGTCCCATCTTAAATATTTTGAGTTTTACAAGGGTATCAGAGTGGCATTAAACGGATTCATAAAATGTACAGCTGTACCAATTAAAATCAACTAAAAAAACTGAAATTAGTCAACCATGCATGCAAAATGTTTACTTTTAAAACTGCTACTAGAACCCTTAGATACTTCTAAGAATTTTTAAATCACATAAATGGATTAAGGGAACCCAAAAACCCTTGAATTGATGTATCAGATGCCTATATTTTGTTTTATTTTTTTTATTAGTTATTTTTAAAAAATGGTCACCACCTTGAATATCTGGATTCAAGTTTCCCAAAATCAGTAAAAAAATATCTGTTATCAAGCTCTTTCTTCAATTTTGTTGTTTTCTCTAAAGAAAATATTTTTTCAGTTCATACACGTATACTTTTTTTTTTTAAATTTCAGAACCTAACCACATGAAGTCTGATATTTGAAACTACAGCTACTAGTTTGCGGTTCCAAAAAAGGAAAAAATATCATGTTATTCTTTTCTTTTTTAAGTTAGATTTAATTTAAATGATTATTAATAAGTATTTTTGAGATAAGTTTTTAAATAAATTTATTTAATTGCATAGGTTTTTATAATGTTGTGGCCATAATCACCTCAACAAGTTGAGCCATGTGTGCATTTAGTTTTACTTCCAAGGACCAGATGCCCACCGGTGGACACAAATCCTCCACTGTTTTGTGACCATCGGTAGGCACGCGGTCCTGAGACGTAAAACAGAAATGCCCACATGTGAGCATGGGCAATGTGTTAATAGGAGGGTGTCACATTCTAAACACCAAATACATTTAATTATGTTTTAAATTGAAATATTTATTACACTCCATTCCAAATTGCTGCAGACCAGTTTTTTGACACTGACAATGACAGTTCCATTTAGCTTCTGTGTTTAATTATCAGCCGCCATATTGAAATGGGTCCGGAGAATTTGGAATGAGGTGTATATGTAAAAATGTAATTTTTCAGCATATTTTTTAAAATTTTACTATATATAGTTAATTAAAATTGCTAAAAATATTTCTACGACACAAAAATGCTAAAGTATTCTACCCATATAGTTGTTATTGTTTTGTGAATAACTAAAATATATAAAAATTGTATTGTTCATTCTGGTAGTTTTCTTGCCTAAATTCCAAAATCTGAAAATAAAAAAAATTAGAGGTAAACATTTGTCTAATTTAGCTACAACGCTTTTTTTAGTACTAGTAAGGAGTACTTTAATAAATGTTCACTTACAACCAAAACAGAACTCCAAAAAAGAGAAAGTATTTCTGCAACCCTATCTATGCCGCAACCTTATCTTATGCATTTTTAACTACATTGGGCATTGGGTATTAGAGTTTTAGTTAAAGGATCTTTTATTAGGAAATTAGAGATTTTTGGACCTGTAGGTATCTCTTTCAGAAGCTACACATTTCAAATTTTTAAACAATAAATGATTCACTAACAGAAAACACAAGTTTACATAAAAGATAGCAAGAGATGTAACATTACATTTGGTACCTACCTATATGCCAACAAAAATAAATAGTTAGTATTTCTGTGTGTGCAAGCATATTAAATATTAAGTTTTTGGATTTTATTTGAATTATTTATTTTTGAGTTTGCACAAGAAGTAATAATTTTGGGTAAGAGATTTAAATGAAAAAGGCATCAGTACATAAGTTCAATAACAGAGTTTGTACAGAAAACCTTTAATTGGATTCTCTGATGTCTCCCAGTTATTCCTAACCATTTGTAAAAAACTTATAATTTTTTCAAGAATTTTGTATAAAAGAAAACAGCTGCAAAATTTTAGTTTGACAAATTTCATGATTCTAATTTGTTTTTAAATCAATTTTTTCCAGATGGGATTCCAGATTTTCCTTGTTTTTGTATATTTTTTTGTCAAATTTCCTGACCTTTTCAAAGAATAAATTTCTCAACTTTTCTCGGTTTTTCAGTTCCATACATACTCTGACTGATTAAAATTGTTACAATAAGAATTTAAATTTTGAATTTTATATATATACCTTGAAGACAAGAAAAGCAGTGTCATTCCATCTTGATAGATTTCTTTCCTACAATAAGGCATGATTTAGGAAATCCCTGATACTGCAGCTAGTTTGCTTATTGCAAGGCTTATTGTATTCCTCATTGCACATTCTTTTCTACTGCTCACATAGGTGTTTTTTTTTGCCAGGTGGAGCAGCCTTCTTATTAGTATTTTCAGGAACCCTCCCTCCTAGACAGTTTCCTCAGGCCAGTATGCTTAATCTTGAACAAACGTGAGGGGAATTTCGCTCACCTCACCTCTCGGTCCTTTATCTTGGACACCTTAAATTTACAAAAATATTCAGGTCCTAATTTTATTTTCAACTCTTAAAAAGTGCATAGAGGTAGGTATTAAAACTGGACTTTCTCTAGCTTTACTGTAGAGAAAACTTAGAAATAAGTAAATGAGCCAAAGTGAACAAAATGTGCCTCACTATTTTTTTGTATAATGTTTTTATTCTTTACCTAATATTTTCACTATAGTCTGTGAGCCCAGGCCTATGAAAATTTATGACTACCTCACCGTTGAGACTTTGTATGTGTTCTTCAAGATGTTCTAAGGGGTATTTTTAGAGACCCCTCCAAACTTAACCCTTAACTGAGCCCTTAAGTTAAGGTCCTTTCAACAGAATTTCTCGGAAATGTTTAAATTAGATAATGTGACCATGTGTTTTAAATACTTATAAAGCAAATCTTGAAAAATCAGCTGTGAGGAGCTTAATTTAACTTTTCGATGCTATCAAGAGGCTTAATGACAAAATATATTTTTTTGACAAAATTTTTGTCCATTTCTTGTTAAAAAAGTTACAAATTTAAGTATATATATGTTTAAAATATCATCTGAGTGGACATAAAAAATAAATATTATGCAAAGTCCGGCAAGGTCTTAACAGTTTAAGTTATGGGCTGTGGGACTATTAATTTGTATGGTACCTAATTCCACATATGTTAGTGGTAGTCAAAAAGGAAAAACATACTTATTATATATAGGTACCTACATAAAATAACTTGTTTTGCAGAGGAATAAAGGCATATTTAGAGTTCCGTAAG
This sequence comes from Oxystoma pomonae, assembly GCA_963921995.1. NCBI lineage: Eukaryota > Metazoa > Arthropoda > Insecta > Coleoptera > Brentidae > Oxystoma > Oxystoma pomonae. The sequence goes on from OY998164.1 coordinate 48,768,566, forward strand.
GCAAGTGGTATGAGGTAAGATGCAAGGAAAATAAACAATAACAAATGCATGCTGCTTTTACTGCATACCGCTTGTGGCTTATGGAACACTTACTTTGTTTATATAGGCCTCTTAAAGCGCTTTTATATAAGGATGGTTTGAAAATGTTGTCATATAAACACCACTAAAACCGATTTAAGCACTAAATTGACTTTATTTGGAAGCAGTTTATCACTCAAAAAAAGCCCATTCAACACCATTCTCAACTAAAAGGTCTGGTAAATTCTACGGCCTCAGTGCCCTTTAGCCTACTGTGGCTGCCATTTTTATAACCAAATTGACAAGTAAAACGTAGATTTTCTGTCAGTTTGGTGTCAATATGGCATTGATCATAGGCCAAAGGATACTAAAATGAAAATGAGTTAACTGGTTGTTTTAGGTAAGAACAGTGTTGGCCCATTTTAGGGTCGTTATAAACACTTTAGTGCATTTCTTCTAACCTAAAGAAAATACTAAACCCTAGTCTTTCAAAAAATCTGTTGTTAATTAATTAATTAATTATGTTGTTTTATTTGTTTTTTCTTTAAACTGACATTTAATGAAGGACATAACCCTCGAAGAAAGCGATTTTATTTAAAACCATCAATATATAAAAGCGCTTTTAGGTGCATATAAACATAGTAACTGAGGACAGCAGCATATGCTTGCTATAGTTATGGAACTCTGAATACACCTTAAAAGAATCTAGAAGGAAGTAATTTCCTTAAACTAAAAATGAGTACCTAACAACGTTGCCTAGTCCCTTATAGTTATTTCAAGGGGTAATTATGCAGTATACAGTTTTCTGCCATTTTTGATTTTTTTTTTAAATTTTTTTTCACCAAAACAACCCAATCCAACACAGTCCAACCCAAAACAATGAAAAAAACATTACAACCGCCCTCCAGGCACCCTTTTTTCTCTTTAAAAAAAAAAATCGGGCGCAGCCGGATTTGGGGCCCTAGGGACCCTAGTAGGTGCCCCCATAAAGAATTTTTCATAAAAAATAAAAAATGGCAGAAAACCGTATAGTGCATAATTACCTTCCAAGGAAAAACCAAGGAAAAAACCCTTATAAAGACAACAATACTTATTCAAAAAATGTATAGTCAACCCGAGGTCTTACCTTAAGAATTTGCTTCCTTTTATTTTTTCTTGATCCATTGCATATTTTCGGAGTCTTTAAGCACACCAAGAGGCAAATAATGTACTACATTAGCAAAAACCGAGGGACAAATAGAAAAACTTATTGTTTTTGCCTGAAAAATAAACAGGCAGTCACATGGACCTAAAGGTTTATTTTCGCGGTGGTACCGTACAGCGGCGGTAATGATGATGCAAGGCAATTTCGGGCTATAGCTACGAATCATGAGTTACACGGAAGCGAAAAAAACTTATGTGCTTTAGCAGCGCGGAATGCGAAATCAAAATAAGTAAACTATCGCCAAATTTTTGGCCCGGTGCTAAAAAAGCTCTGGTGTCCCACTGTGGACAAAAATAAATAAACTCTCCGCGTTGCCATGGAAAACAAATGCCATGACGTAAAGTTTTGCAAAAAATCAGGTCGCCACGGTTAAATTGATTTCCCAATTGTTGTTCAATGTGATATAATGTAGAGAGTAGGCAATTATTAAATTGGTATACAGTATTTTCCACCCGACATTAATTGACGTCAACTGTCAACGAGAATTTTCAGTCTGACGTTTATTTCTTTGTTTCTCCCTAGATTTTTGGCCACACTGATCCAACACCGTTCTCAACTAAAAAGCCAGTTAACTCATTTTCGTTTTAGTATCCTTTGGCCTATGATCGGTGCCATATTGACACCAAACTGACAGAAAATCCATGTTTTACTTGTCAATTTGGTTATAAAAATGGCCGCCACAATAGACTAAAGGGCACTGAGGCGGTAGGAGTTAACAGGCTTTTTAGTTGAGAAAGATGTTGACTGATCGCAGTGGACAGGGCCTCATTCAGGCCATTTTGTTATTGTTATTGTAAGAAAATTGATCACAGTGTACTAAATATGTCCAAGGCCGCAAGTGTTGATCCAATACATAAACGTAAATGGTACAAACTCTGCACATTATAGAAGGGACTGGTTATGAAATCTCAAATAAACAAATCTCAGACATTGTTTGGGGCACAGGCATGACGGACGCACCCACCCATGATCATGGTCATTTTTAGGGGCATAATAAGTATATAGCCGCAAGAGTAACAAGATCGATAGAAATCTGTTTCGTCACAATTCCCTCTAATATTTGAAAGTAATTTTGTTATTTTAAATCTAAAAACTGCAAATTCGTAGCTGCCTTAAGGCTGCTACGAATATGCAGTGTTTAGATAGTTGTTATGAATTTACAGCTTTGGATCAAAATTTATATTTCTCACATATATCAACCCTCTCAACCACCCACAAATTATTTTTTTTTAAATTAGAATAAATTGAGTTTACTATTACAAGCTTTTATTTAACTTCACCTCTATAATGTATATATGTTTGCATGTTCGGGTAAAAATCATGCAAGTCAATTTTGACTAGTTTGTAGTCCGATTGAATTCAAACTTGGTACGCGATTATAGTGACAATACAATAATATGGTATTGTTAGGCATTCCCTGGAAGGAAGAAAAAGTTTGTCCGATTTCATCTAAAATTGGTATACGGGTGTTCTTGTGGATAAAAAATACGAATTTTTGATCAGATTTTAAAAAATCAATATGACGGATTCAAGATGGAAAATTTTTAGTCATATTTTGCTAACCAATTTTAACTGACTTAAACACATCCGATTCTCTTTAAATTTGGTATGCGTTTATAGTTCCGGTGACAATACAATAATATGGTATTATCAGGTACCCACCTCCCCTAGCGAGAGAAGTGGAGGGGGAAAAGATTTGGTTTGTCCTATTTCAACTGAAATTGGTATACGGGGGTTTTTGGGGATCAAGTATACGAATTTTTGATCAGATTTTGAAAATTCTGTGACAATACAATAATATGGTATTATCATATACCACCTCCACAAACGAAGGAAGTGGAGGGGGAAAAAGATTTAGTTTGTTCGATTTCAATTAAAATTGGGATACAGGGGTTTTAGGGAAGGGGTTTATGAGTTTTTTTTATCAGATTTAAAAATTTCAATATGGCGGATCTAAAATGGGCGATTTAGGATACAAATCTAATTTTTCTTTTAATTTTGATTAAAATCGAACAAACTAAATATTTTTCCCCCTCCACCTCCCTCGTTAGAGGGAGGCGGGTACCTGATAATACCGCATTATTGTATTGTCACCGGAACTATAAACGCATACTAATACAACAATCGGATGTGTATAAGTCATTTAAAATTGGTTAGCAAAACATGACCAAAAATCGTCCATCTTAAATCCATCATATTGAATTTGCAAAATCTGATCACAAATTCGTATTCCTTATTCCCAAGAACTCTCATATACCAATTTTGGTTAAAATTGGACAAACTTGGCCATTTTCCCCCCTCCAGGGGGTGCTTAATAATACAATATTATTGTATTGTCACCGGAACTATAATCGCATACCAAATTTGAATTGAATCGGATATGCAGAGGTTAGTCACAATTGAGTTGCAAGATTTGACCCGAACATATAAACATACTACATAGAGGTAAAGTTAAATCAAATCTATTAATAAAAAATACGCAAAATATAAAGCCGGTCGAGCATTTTTAAACATCTAAATTGAATTTGAATTCATTAATTTTTGGGTGAATTCGCTCACCAGTCTGGGTCTCTCTCAGGCATATTGGGTCAGCATCGCATTTTCTTTGTTATGTTCGGTGTACAAATAAAAACGAATATCATGGCCGCCTTAACAGGCATATTACATAATACAATATTTTTCATCCATAAAGTATCTCTGGCATCTTGCTGTTCCACTCTGGTGCATTTGATTGATATAAAAGCGTAATATAAGGGGTTATTCGGAGTGAGTTAAAGTTAGCAGCGTAGTTATAATGCCGTGGAGGCGTTTGATTTTGGCAACTTAAAAATCTGGTTTTTGTTCTATGGAAAGTGAGGTTATGTTTTGTTTAAATAAAAATGGAATGGACTGTATGTAGAGGCAATAATAAAAAAATCGGGACTACGGAAACTGGACGTCAGAGACCACGCGCAACCATTTAATCAGGGATTCTGATGTCGTGTCACTTGTTCCACCAGCAACCTGTTACTGTGCCCGTTGTTGTGCCTAAGCAACGTTCCGTAGCGTAGGTGATGGGTGTACATGGATACATCTCTTTCAAAACTGAAACACACTTCATTCCCAATTAAATCGAACCAATTTTTCTGACACTGACAATGACGGTCCGTTTAGTTTGGTCCATGTGGAATCAAAAGTAGTGTTGATCATAAAATATATATATAAATAATATTTCGGGAAAAAAGATTTTAGCGTTTTCTACAAGAACTTTTTTGTTAAATTGATTTTAGACTTTTTTTTTGGTTTTTCAGGGTTTTTCAGTTATATTGAATTGAAAGTCACTTGCACACCTACTAACATAGAAACTTCGATGTCAATTACAGGTCGGCTCCTGCAAAATCATGACCAATTTAATTTAACTACTGTGACACATTTACCTCCCACAGAATTTGAAAAGGAAAAGTGTCATGTTATCATAACACCTTCATGCTCTACATAAATAAAAATAAATGGCACCAGCAGGCACGTATAGCTATCCATAAAACTTGGATTTCTTTTTTATTTTTTTAATTTTTTTTTTTGTTGAAACTGTATATGAAAACCGCGTGTCGCTAGCTGGTACACTTTGCGAGGTGGTTTTTTTTTAAAGTGTAATCCCTTTCCTACCCTCTTTCAAACCCCCACCCCCATCAAAAACTAGTCAGCATTACGTCTGGTCACAAATAATTTTTGTGACAATATTTATCAGAATCGGTTAAGCGGTTTTTGAGTTATTGTCTGATAGAGAGACAGAAATTTTGCATTTAGGGCTTTTTTGACCCAAATAACTAATTTTTGGTAAAAATATAAAAACTTTTTGTTTGCCGATCCCAATAGTCTCCATACTATGCATAGATAGCATAACGTTACAATGAGTTTTGTTGAAAATGTAACTATCCATCTAAATGTGAAAACCGCATTTTGCTAGATGCTATGGTTCGTGATTTAAGTTTTTATAACTTTAGTTTTATGTTCCCCAGATATTTAAAAAATTACGAATCTGAGAGACTTTAACATTGATATAGTTTTTGTTGAAAATGTAATTATAGTTCAATTTTTTTGATGAACGAACTCACGTCATTTTTGTCTCTGAAAACATATTTCTGTATTGTCAACAGTTCGCATGTCAAATAATTTGTTGTTGTCACTTTGAAGTAACAGTTGAAATTATCAAGGACATGACTTTTTTTACATATTTATTGTCGCTTTCTAAAAAAATGTATTAAATAGAGATCCACAAAAATGACGTCAGTCCGCTCATCAAAAAATTGGACCATATCCGTTTAACGGCACCGAGACCCCTACTCATTGTGATGCACCGTGTGCGGATCGAGCAAACCAGATCAGAAAAGTGGCAACGCCAGAATTATAGAATTTTTGTCCGGCCTTCGCGTGCTTATCGTAGGATACTTACGTCATTTTTAGGCCATGTAACCCTACTTTTTTATTTTTTTGGTGTTTGATAAAGTGGAGTATTTTTTCAGTTTTTTTATAAAAAAAAACAAAAATAATGGCAAATAACTGCACCCCTAATTTTACTCAAGCTAAAAAAGAGATGTTGTTTAGTTTGGGGCATAAATATGGCGATTTGTTGGAGGGCAATAAAAAGAATAGAAGAACAAAAGAGAAACAAAAAATGAGACCTGAAAACTAATTGAAACAGAATTCTTTAATCGGGCCCCATTTGTAGCTTACAGAAAAATGGATCAAGTGAGAAGGTCAGTACTACCTACGTATAAAATACCTTTCTGTGTTGTACAACGTGTACAACTTTTTTCAAGAACTAAATAGGTATCAGGCTTTAACTCCGTGTTAACCAACACAATGTTAATTTTATAACATATTGAAAATAATACATAGGACTTGACCAAATTATATTGAACAGAAAACTCAAGGAAAAAGTGGTCTCACTCTCAGTTTCTTGATTGTCTTCCTACCACTAGAGACTCTCTATACAGTAACAGTTTTCATGTGGGTACCACATCAACTGCCAATGTACAAAGGGCCTCTTTATACTACTACCGAGAGTTCCATGAAAAGCGTATAGGTAGTTATTTCTTTTACCCAGAGTAATAAAACTCAAGGAAAAGAAAGTCAAACAGTTTAGTGTTTTCCAAAACTTTTAGTATGTTATTTAATGTTACTTTTTTCCATATCATTCTTATAATTTTTTTAATAATTTTGTTCTCTCTTTTAGACTGTATGAAAATAAAAAAAAGGAATTGAGAATGAAGCTTGCTGACTATCAAAGACAAATCCATAAAATAGGTGGAGGACCACTTTTAAATATTCAGATTATGGTTTTCTTTGAATATTTTTTTTTGACAAAATGGCGGGTGATAAAGAAATATTAAGACAGTAATTTTTGTTATTACTTTTATTGTTATATTAGTTCAATTATCACAGATAGTAACTTTATCACCGTTATAGTTATACTATTTAATTGTTACATATTTTGTACTCATCAGTTTATAAGGTAAGAGTGGTATAAGTGGAAACCAAAAACTGCAATCAAGGGAAATGGATGGACTCTCTCCTCGCACAAACCATTATTAACGGTTTCAGTGGCAGTACATTTTATTTAGCAAGATTCTTATAGCCACCATATTAAGTAGATTATTAATTGTTGTAACTTTGTACATGGATTTTGGGAAATAAATATAATGTTATGTTATGTAATTACTTTTAACGAAATGTGACATGATTGCTAATGTTGTTGTATGATTAGTGATTGCCGGGGTCTACCGAGGGATTTACAAAGACTCCCAGAATCTCTTAGGGTCTGCAAGCCAGGGTTTGGCGAGGTTTAGGCAGTCACAAGGACTGCGAACGGGTAAGATTTGTAACATAATTGCCGACAGTGGTTACCCCCTCGACTTTTAACAAAACCCTTTTAATTACATTTTACATTAAAGATCACAGACACATTTTAATACTTTATTTGTCAGAAGCTTTAAAAGTCTGTTGCCACTTGAAGAAGCTCACTATAAGTATCTGGCATTTTCACGTAAAGTGACCTTCTTCTAGCAATGGCATTTGTTTATGAGCACCAGTCAAATCTCCAATTGCTAGCTGGTGTGCACCACATGCATAAATTCTTGGTAGAGCCAAAATTTGATTCATAGGGCTTAGGCTCTCGTTTTAAAAAAAATAAGTAGGTAATTTCAGACATCATAATGTAGACAAAAGTTACAAGTATTCATAATACAGCTGTTATGTAGAGAGTGGCATAACTACCATCTATCAATTTAATGCAAAGCTCGAGGTTTCGGCGATGCAGAGGGGGCCCAGTCAGTCTTGAACATTTTTCACCTGCTGCGCTACATTTTTCATATTTTTAGTATATGATTTAATTTTTTTTTTGGTTTTATGCTTTTATTTTTAGAAGAGCGCATAAATTATCCTTGCTCAGGTCCCCCTTCTATTTTTTTCAGTAGTTATCCCCATGGCTCTTACACTGGATCTAACTGAGTAGGTACCACGATACTGAATTCAACAAACGTACAAATCACATTCATATTCATAATATTTCAGGTCTTCCTCAATAATTGGAAAGAACGGTAACTTTTTTCAGTCGGATCTTCTGAAAAAACACATGTTGTCCATGGTATTGTTTCAAATGGATCCGCCCGTTCCCACTTGTGGCAAGGAAATTTAAAATCGATTATATCAAGAATATCTTGATCATCCTCCAGAAATATTTCATTTTCTATTTCCATGACTTTAATTTCACAAATCTCGATAAAACTAGTAAAAAAACGAAAAAAATTTAAACAAAAATATTGCCTGCCACTTATTTTGAGGTTAGAATCACTGGCTTAACTCTGATCCAAAGTCTGGGCCCGCAAAGTCGGGGATCGGCTGATCCCTGTTTTAATTCATATTTGATCGACGGTGCATTACAAAATTGACGTCTGATCTTACGGTGCATACCAGGGTGAATATTAAAACCATGTTTCCCTAGCTGTTCGTAAGTTACGATTTTTATAATAATGTTTTTATTTACTTGTTTGGGCAAAAGAAACACTTATTTTTCTTTGGTACTATTCGGACTATATTTGTCCCTTTTCAACCCTGAAAAGGAATAAAACATATTTACTACACTGGTCAATGTTATGTTTATAAACTAATTTCTAAAGCTAAAAATTATAGTGGTCTTAGTCTATTAGTATCTCATGCTCCCTGCGGTCACTACTGCCCCGCTAAAAAAACACGCCACGTCTCTTAAAATTTGGTCAATCAATATAAAATTATACCTGAAATCGACATTTCGGAATCGAAATTTATTTTTTTTTTGTGAGGTTATGACCATTTTTCTCAAAGGCGCTTTCCAATGAGGGGTGCTGCAAACAGCAGCGACGGCACTTTGAGCTAGGACTGTCCACGGATCTTAACACCCATCCCTTTTCCCCATCTGTAAACATCCCCAGATAATTCCGTTTGAAAACCCTTAGGATTTTAATAAATAAAAATGTTTAAAATATTTTTTCCCTTTCCCACCATTTACTTTTTTGGCAATTCTTTAATTTATTTTTATTAACTTAAATCTAATTTATACCCCTTTAGGCTGCATATTCTGTGGGCGGTCTCCACTTATCAACTTTTTATGTATATATAAAATGAATAAGTTTTTTGGAACATTATACAATTAAAATATGGTTGTCAACCTTACAAATTAAAATATAGACTACTATTACACAAAAGTAATGGAACACATACTTTCAATAACACAAAGTCAGATCTATGAGCAAACACCAACCAATGAGACTTTTTTGTGTTTTTGGGCGTATGTATATTTTTCTCTTGTGTGGTGTGTATGTATGTGTGGGGGGAGGCGATTTGAGGGTGTATGGAAAAGGATGGTAGGGTTAAAGGCATCCCTCAGCGGAAAGTGCCTTCGAGAAAAATCGTCTATAACCTCACAAAAAATATTAAGAGACATGGCGTGTTTTTTCAGCAGGGCAGTAGTAACCGCAAGGAGCATGAGATACTGATAGACTAAGTAAGTGATAGACCACTATTTTTAGAAATTAGTGTATAAAGATAACATTGAACAGTGTAGTAACTGTGTTTTGTTTTCTTTCAGGGTTGAAAAAGGACAAATATAGTCCAAAACTTACCAAAGAAAAATAAGTGTTTCTTATTCCCATATATCCTACACCCACAAAACAAGTAAATACGTTACCACAGGATATGAAACGCATCAAAAAATTATGTTTTTGTTTTTCTTAAATATTTTAAAAACTAAAGAACTGACAGACTTCATCAATAATACATTTTTTATAGAAAACATATAATTATCCATCTTAGCGTGAAAACCGCGTGTTGCTAACTAACTGCTTCGATTCAGGAGTTACGATATTTTAAAAAGCCTTCATTTCTACACACTTTGCAACCCTTCGCCCCCACCAAAAACTAGTTAGCTCACCACCTGGTGCCAGAGAATTTTTGTGCTAAAAGACAGACAGACAGACATACACCATGACAAAATGTTGTATTTAGGTCCTTTAGGATCCAAATAACTTATTTATTAGTGGAAATAAAAAAACTTTTTTTGAATTGTAGTTAGCACATTATGTCAGAAAATATTTTGGGTATTTACAGGGTTCTTGCAAAAAATCAACCACAGCATAAAAATATACTATTGATGGAATTTGGTGAGAAAAACTCAATTTTGCAAAAAAAGCGTGTTAACACCCTTAGCACTGATGACTTCACTTATTGTTTTTACGTAAGGGGGCAGCTTTTTTATAATAGGTATTTTATTAAAAAATTGGTGCTAGAAAGCATGGATAGTCCACCATACAATCAATTATTTTATGTTGAAAGAAAATGAAAATATTTTGAAAACTATATCATATATATCAAACTATATCATAGCTGCTTTATTTGTAAAGTTATGATTTTCTAAATACAATTTAAGGTTTTTTTCAAATAACTTGGAAACTAAAGCTCTCAGAAATTTGAACTTTATAGCAAAACTTGTAGCACATATTCATGGAAACTTAAATCTGAAAACCGTATATCACTATTTGCTTTTGTTCCAGAGTTACAATTTTTTTAAATATTTTATCCCCCTTTTCCCGCCTTTTCTCCCCTTCAACCCCCCCACCAAAAGCTAATCATTTCATGATCAGCCGATAGAGGATTTTTGTACCATATTTCGTTCAAATCGATTAAGGCGTTCTTAAGTTATCGTGTATAGAGATAGACAACAGACCGACCGACCGATAGACAGACAGACAATTTTGTTTTTTGTCGATTAAGGTGTTTTGGACCCTTAGTAACTCATTTTTGATAAAAATTTGTATTTTTTTAACGGACAACATATAATGGGAAATATGCTTTGGATAACAATTAACGTAAGTAACAATAGATATTTTAAAATGTATAATATGTTATTACATTAAAAAAATTAAATTAAGTAAAAAAAATGCATTGAAAGTGAGGTTAACCCATCTCTAAAACTTAACCCGTGATCGCATACTGAAAAACACATGCACCGAATTGGAATATACCCGGAAATAATTCTCTGTACACTATGCGATGGGGAAGTGTTTAACCTACTTATAACAATGAAATAATACAATCAGGGATACAATAAGCAAACTGGCTCCAGGGTCGGGAAAGCAATAAACCTTTCTTTGTTGTTTAAAACAGATCAGTCAATCAAAAGTTAGGGCGTAAGTTTTCAACCTACGGCAAGCAAATATTTTGTACAAAGGATTAAGAATATATTTTTATTTCAAAATGAGCGGGAGTTCCGCATTTAAAGGTTTTGTCCCAGTCAAAATCCCATCTCCTCGATAGTTCAGAGCATTAGACTGGTATTTTAGAGTTTCCGGGTTCAAATTCTGGTCAGATGGTCAAAAAATCGGACAAAAGGATTTACGAATATCCAGTCAAATCGCCATGTTCTCGATAGCTCAGTTGGCAGAGCAATTCTAGACGTCCCGGGTTGAAATACCGGTCGACGAAAAACTTTTTTTCGATTTATTCCCTCACCCTGTGCCCTCTACGCCACAAGTCTTTTCTAGAACTTTCGATATATAAAACCGTTCATTATTTTTCCCAGAATTTTTGTCTGCGGTGACTTTTGTATTTTAATAAACTACTGTATGCATGGTTATCTTTAAGGTAACAAGTTAACAAATGTACCTTACATTATTTGTACGACCGCCTTCTGGGAAGCCTAATGCGCTTTCATAATCCACTTTCATTATTTTCTGGAAACAGAAATTAACCTTGGTGATATTTTACCTAAACTTTCAACCCATTACCCTGTAAGTTCATAACGTGTTTACTAATGCACATTATCTCCCATTTACTTAAAAGATAACCAAATGAGGGCCACTCTATCTTGTTTCTGTCACCGAATTATACAGTTGTAATTATTTTTAACTTAGCATGCTTAAGTAGCCGTAACGTTACTGTTTGGAAGAAAACCACAAAGATTTATCCTAATTTTGTTTGTGACAAAATGAAAGATATATAATTCATGTGCCCATAAGTCCGCAAAACATCCACTGCTTTTAGGTCGGCGCACAGTGGGCGAAATCCAATGTATAAATGGAATATTGACCGTGGCGGGTCAAAAACTATTTTTTTTAGGAAAATCCAAAAACAAGTCAAGTTACAGTTTTAGCAGCCAAAATTTTCGACAAAAAATTTTTGTGAACGGATCTTCAGAAAAGGTTCTATTCACATATCTTTTTTTTCAAATGAGGAGACCCCGCTTGTAGCAACTTGTTGGAAAACTTATCGAAAAAGAAAAACGACCGTGTATTTTTTTTTTTTGACATTTGCCAATCCATGTGTCAAAATGCTCAAAAAATTAGTGTGTCATTGACTTCAAATAAACATTGCCCCTAGCGGGTTGGAAATTTGTTTATTAATTTGAAAAAAAATTGTGTGTAAATAGACCCCTTTTTGAGGAAATATTCACAAACATTTAGGCTGAAAATGTCTATTGCTAAAAATATTAGCTAAGGTGTTTTTGGATTTTTCTAGGGGCAATACAAATTACACAATTACTTTTTAAGGAGGAAATTTAAAAAAAATACACGAGCGTTTTTCTTTTTCCATAAGCTTTCCAACCTTGCTTCCAACAAGGTGCTACAAGCGAGGACTTCTCATTAAAAAAAAAACTTTTATGTGAATAGACCTCTTTCTGAAGGTCCGTTCACAAAAATTTTATGCCGATAATTTTGATTGCTAAAAATATTTGTTGATGTGTTTTTGAATTTTTCTGAAAAACAAATTTCCGATCCGCTAGGCGCAATGTTCCATTTGAAGTTCGACCGAAAGTCCGACACAATCATTTTTTGAGGATTTTGACACATAGACTGACAAATGTCAAAACAAATTACACGAGCATTTTTCTTTTTCGATCAGCTTTCTAACAAGGTGCTACAAGCGGGGTCTTCTTATTTGAAAAAAAAGTAGTTTGTGAATAGAAACCTTTCTGAGGATCTGTTTACAAAAATTTTTTGCCAAAAACTTTAGCTACTAAAAACCTTAGTTGGTGTTTTTGGATTTTTCTAAAAACAAATTTTTTTACTCGCTACGGCCAATATTCCATTTAAAGTCTCCACCCTCTACATAGTGTGTTCCAACGAAACTGAAACACGTATTTAGAGTATGATTTTCGAAAAATCCTTGAGCACGTTGATTTTGTGTAGGAGAAGTAGACTTTTTGGCAAGTTTTAAATTTTTGTAGCACGCACCTCCTTCGAGGAGTAATATTTACCGCTATATTTTGAATAGGGAATACAGGTCGATTGATACCTCGTTTTGAAGGCCTTTCAAGTGCCTTCCCAAAAGTGTTAAATTTTTAAAAATCTAGCAATTAGTTTTCGAGATATTCTAACACTGCTATAGATTTTCTAAATTTATACACGGTTGTAAAGACATTGAAATGACGTGTAAAACAAGGTATCACTCGAGTATAACAAACTATTTTATATACAATGATCTTCAGGCTACTGCGAAAATAGGGAGAATCAAGTCCAATTTACTCTCCGTGCCGTACAACCGAGGTGGGGTTGAAGCACGCTGCAGTGTTATGTAAATTTTTGAAATTTATTTTGTTTTTATTATTTTGTTTTATTTCTGTCTTGCTCGAGAAACAGATTGTTAAGTTCTTAAGTGAAATAATAAATTCTTGTTCAGGAACTTCGTTTGAAGAATTTTGTAAATCGGCCATAACCTTTTTATCAAGGATTTATAAGTTTGTGCAGAATTTTCAAAAGTTTGCTTATGTAGCGCCAAGAAACCATAAAAAACCCACGGTTTTGAATGACGAGCAGGAAGTACGAGATGTGATGATTTGCGCTGCAGTGGAGGAAAATCGAAAGTTAACTAGCCACCAAATTGCCGAAGCAATTGATACGTTTTCTGCCACTGTCTTATGTGTTCTCAAAAAGAATGGTTATCATTCTTACAAAGCGTCAAAAACGCATCAAATTTTTCTGGAGAACAGCTATCGTCGTATGGAATTTTGCAAAACTATGATGAAAAAGGCTAATCATGATAAAAACTTTCTGAGATCTATTCTTTTCACAGATGAAAGCACTTTTCCATTATTGAATCGTCATAACCCAACATACGTTCGATATTGGTCAACGGAAAATTTGCATTTGTATTTTGACGTAAGAACACAGTATCCCCAAAAACTAAATGTTTGGGGGGGGGGTATTGTAGGGGAACACGTAATTGGGCCATTTTTTGTTGACGGCAATTTGAATGGTCCTAGATACTTGGATCTACTGCAGCATCATCTTATTCCAACTGCTAGGCAGTTGTTAGGTATGAGATTTGGTGAAATATGGTTTCGACAAGATGGTTGTCCCGCTCACAATGTTGACCTTATTAGGGAATATCTTGATAATGTATTTTTTAATCAGGTTATAAGTATACGGGGATTTATTTTATGGCCAGCTCGATCATCCAAGCTTGCCACTAATGACTTCTATCTGTGGAATTATATCAGAAGCAAAGTTTACGGGCATGAAAGGGCTAATAATTTGGAAGAACTTCGGATTAAAATTAAAGAAGCCATTCAAACCATCACCCTTAATATGCTTGGAAACGTTAGAAGAGGTTTTTATAATAGGCTCGGATATTGTCTAGCCGAGCAAGGAGGACTTTTTGAACATTTGCTCTAATTTTTTTGTTGACTGAGAGAATCTTGATGGTTTTTAGAATGTATTATTTTATTTTGAGAACTTGCTTTTATTTTGTTTGTCCTTATTATTTTCATGGTAAAACATTATGAGTGATAAATCTGAGCAGTTGAAAATAAAACGCTCTAATTTTTCAGTGACAAAAAAAAAGAAAATTACGTTATCAAAATTTGCGTATTTATTGACCAAATTCCGGTTTCATGGACTACACTTCACATTGCACCGTGGTTAGAGGCGTATTAAATGCAAGCCCCGAACGGTGATCGCAAGACTGAGTGTTGTTTGCTCCACTGATAGATGTGCGGTGTTCCTGCGTGTACGTACACTGGCAAATTGGACTTCTTCCGGCCTATGTTCGCAGTAGCTTGAAGCGCTCTGTATACTAGAGTATCACTCGACTCACTTTCTTTATTCACAAATTAGGGGTAAAGCTTCAAAATTTTTAAAATGGTCGAAAAGTGTTCCCGTGGAATATAAATTTGACGACCCCGAAGATTTTTTTTAAATCAGGCTGTAACTACGTGAAAACGTCTCTGTTTAACAAGAACGAACGTAGGTATCCTAAATATTTTTTATGCACAACCGGGCGTTAAAATGCCTTTTATTGCCCTTGTTTTAGAGCGATAAGTGGCACTTTAACGCCCTAGAGCTCACCTAACGCCCATGACCATTAAAGCGATTTTTCCTGAAATTTGATAGAAATTTTGATTTTTCTGTTTGGCTTGCATTTTGTTTGTTTGTTGTTTGTTTTGTTGTTTGTTTGTTTGTTTTTTTTTTCAGTTCAGTTATGGGTACAATTCAATCCAACTTAAAATTAAATCGTTCTTCCGCTTGAAACAAGCTATCAGTTTTGAGAATTTACTAATGTCGACGTATTTGTTGAAACTAGGTGGTCTCACAAAAATTAGTCCTTATATACACTTCTCTCCACATAAAACTGGTACAGCAGAAGTTAGCAGCCTGTTTAATTTTTAAAATTTTTATAGTACCGCATTGTCTTTCTATAAGTGACAATGTCGCAGACTCTTGACAGCATCATGCTTTGCTTGTTAATGTCATCCAAATTTAAAAAAAATGTCGCCACATCTTTCCAAATCAACACCGTTCTCAACTAAAAAGCCAGTTAACTCTTATCTCTTCTGTGCCCTTTAACCAAAGATTGCCGCCATTTTTATAACCAAATTGACAGGTAAACATGGATTTTCTGTCAGTTGGGTGTCAATATGACCGCTATAGTAGGCTAAGGGATTTTTATTTAAGCAGGTGTTGTCCGAATTTGATAAAGCACAAATCTTGTCAAAACTAGATGGTGGTTGGTCTATTCGGCAAGTAGATGTTCATTATGGGAGAAGCAAGTCTACGATAGTAAATATAAAAAAACCATTTCAAGAGGAGGGAACTATCCACCGAAAGGAAGGCACCGGTTTGACGAAAGTTACTAGCCCAGAAGAAGACCAAGAAGCAATAAATTTTCTGGAAAATCATCCGTTTGCGAAAGCGAAAGAAGTAAAAATTGAATCAAATTTTCCAGGATCCATAACAACATTAGGGAGGAAGATTAAACGTTCGAAGATAAGGTGTCGCATTACGGCAAAAAAAAACTAAGTGAGGAAAAAAAACAGTCTCGATTAATTTTTGTGTTGAATTATTCTCTGAGGGACGAAGAATTTTGACAGCAGGTGATTTTCACAGACGAGAAGATCTTTAAGTCCAACAGCGATAAAAAACAAATTCTGGTTTATCGACCGCCAAGAACCCGATACGAAGACCGGGCGGGAAGATTTTCGGTAAATGTTTGGAGCTGGATATCGGCCAGAAGACATGGCGCTTTATTTAGAATTAATGGGCGATTTACAGCCGAAGTTTACGTTGGAGCCTTATCGTAAAGAAATTAGCAAGTTTTAATATCATTCCCAGGAATTCAGAACATCTAATGGAACTCATCGTAAGGACATATAAAAAGTAAATTTAATTTTTACCGTTTTATGGCTGGATAGAAAGAGTATCCAGCGACTAAGAAACCTAGGGTCTTGGTGACAACTCCAATAGTAGGGACCCACCCGCACCTGTATATTATTTGTGGAGGGCGATTTTAATTTTTTTTTAATGAATAGAAAAATTTTAATGACATAAGCTTTTACTTATATACTAAATTGGGTTTGCTAAGAATTGATATTTTATAAAATGGTTTAAAAAATATTTCCTTTAAATGAAAGTTGTGTGACCTGTTCCAAGTTGATATTAAAGAATGCATCCGTTTCAATGGGAAGTAAAGCTATATTTGAAGTTATTTAATAATAATAATAATAACCAAAAGAGTTATAAATAATCTTAAGACGAATTCCAGAAACGGAAAAAAATCTACCAGTTTTTAGTAAAATATATATTCCATATAACCCAATGCAACCAATATCGACAAACTGAATCATTTCATTATACAGATGATTTGATATAAAACTGAATGTTTTACACACCTTAGAACATTTATCTTCGAATTGTCCTTTGTCGCAATTTTGAAGATATACTTGATTTAAAAAAAAAGCAAATAACTAGACCCTCAATTCTCTCTGAAAATTTAGTAACCATTGTAAACAAAATAATGTTAGTTACGTCGACTTTAAACCTGTTCGATAGATTTGTTATAGTAGTACGAGATCCGGCTGCAAATTTTTTGACCGATCACGTACCCACCCAAAATATTTAAAAAGTTGAAGATTAGTACTCACCATTCCCAAAATTGTAGCTACTAATATTTTTCTCGAAGATATATAGCAATAACTACCTCGCCTTTATAGTAAACAGCCCGCAAGTTTTGAGTATAAAATCATTGGTGCCGGGCACTTCCGGACAGATTTGCAGTAGCACCATTGTTGATATACGTATTGAGGAGATCAATACCTTTAATTTGACACCTCATCCATGTGGTTACGTTATGGGTCGATTTTGCTTAAAAAAAGCACATCTTCGGGCGATGGTGCCGCGGCAATTCGGCCGGATGCGGGAGGCACCATTGCATTTTTGGTATCGCCTAAGTCTAATCTTAGCCAAAATACGTAAAAGTATTTTTTGGTTACGCCCAAAAAAAAGAAAAAATGTCAAAAAAATGGGTCAAAAACAATTTGTTTTTCGACATTTCCAGCCAAATGCCGACTGGCACCATAAGCTTTCTGGGAATGATGAGTACTAATCATCAACTTTTTAAATATTTTGAGTTATTACGCGATCGGTCAAAAAATTTTCAACCGGATCTCGTCCTATAGGGTCATTGCTTGCCATTGCTTTTTCTTCAAAAAATGACTTTTCCCAAAATTTTATGTTTTCCTCGCCCATACCACTCTGGATCTGCTTATTTTTAGCTAATTTTAATCAGGTCAATAAAATATGCGCCATCTATTAATGAAATTAGTTTTTCTTTTGACCTATTCATAAAATATACCACCTAAAAAAGGTCAATTCCTTTTTTCTGCAATAAATGAGATGTACTCCGTCACTTTGAAGGTCCATAATTATTTGCATACAATCGGTGAGCGTTCTGTAATTTAAGCTTCTTAAAGTCAGAACTTGTTCTTTGTCCATTCTAATGATTTTAATTTGATTAAAGCCACGAGTGTCTGTGCATTTTGCTTTTAGCAATCCCCGTCTTTGCGGAGAATCTACGAAGAAACTGTAGCACTTTTGAACATTTCCAAAAAGAATTAAAGTTTGTACGGAGGCTTCTCTGCTGCGTGCTTTAATATCAAGTTAAGCTGATGAGGGGGACAAAACGTGGCTTATCTTTATATCTAGCTTCGCGTAGTTTACAGTGAACTCTATTTTTCCTACCACTCATTACGCTAGTGACATGTCCGACCAAAATTGTACCGCCGAAATGCGTCTAAAAGAAGTCAAATATATCCAGATGCAACGTGATTTTTAAGATAAAGAAATTCTAGAAAACCGTCTTTAACACAAATACTGTTTCAAGATGGATCTAAATGTACATAACGTATCATAGAACTTGATCAGTTTTTAATATATCTGTAGTTCCCTCGACAATAATTGTCCTAGATATCGATATTTTATTTCATTCAGTATTGATAATCGCTCTGAGCCTGCTAGATGTTTAATATGTTCTTCCATTATGGTATTAGTAAGATATTTAATCTTAGCTTCAGATTTCAAATGGTGCTGTACTTGTGGTAAATATTTAGATAATAGTTTGAGAAATGTTAAATATACACCACAATTAGAGCTGTGTATGTCACTGGAAACACCTCTTAAGGGCAAGTAAAACCTTTCCATTTATCCTTTTCCTCATCAATTTGCCTTTTTAAGGAGGCTTCTATGGACTTTTACGCTGCAGTAAAATGGGATTTCGAGTAAATGTGCTCTTCCAGTTTGCTTGATAAATGCCTCCACAAAAAAAACAACTTTGTTATTTCCATCCACCATTTAATATGTTCCTCATTTAAACTATTCTCATACCCATAATATATTTCGGTAAAGCTGCGATTCCGGCTTAAAAAAATGTTTTTCTTTGGTTGGCAGGCTTCAATTTGTACCAGATTATACTTGATGCTCTTTGAAATTTCTTTGTTTTCAAAAAACGCATAGTCAGAAAAAAAGAAATTGTCAGGCGTAGTAGTTGCTTCAGTAGCTTTTTCAAATTTGATAACAAAGCTTAGAAACTTCTGCACGGTCACTTGTTTGGATTACTTTCTAGTTATGTTACTGACAGAACACAGTTCGCGGTTATTAATGGTGAAAAATCTAAAATAGCCAAGGTGACTTCAGGTGTTTCTCAGGGGTCACATTTGGGGCACCTTCTATTTAATATATTTACTTTTGATATAGGCAAATGTTTTCAAAACTCTGACCACGCTTCATATGCAGACGATTTAAAAATAAGGAAGGAACTTTGGAGTCTATCTGACTTGGATGATCTTCAAAGTGATTTATCTAGGCTTACAGCATACTGTAAAGATCATCGCCTATTTCTAAATGCGGACAAGTGTCAAGTTATTGTATTTTCTAGAAAAAAAGTGTCAAATAACATAAATATTGTACTTAATAATACACCACTCACAGTTGTAAATCAAGTCAAAGATCTTGGAGTCATTTTGGATTCTGAATTAACTTTCGAGGCTCACATTGAAAGCATAATTAAGAAAAGTTTAAGAAACTTGGGTTTTCTTTTAAGAACCAGCAAAGGCTTTGGCAATCAAAACTCCGTTTTTCACATTTTTTATTCTAGAGTTCGACCTCTTTTGGAATATTCGTCTACCGTTTGGAACCCCATCTACAGAAAATACATTGATTGAATAGAAAGTGTTCAAAGGAGGCTTGTTAAAAGTATAAATTTTTAGATATAACCGACAGCATCATTTTTACTCATACGAGGAAAATTAAAAATTTTATCACCTAAATTCACTTGAGAGTAGGAGAAACTGTTCCGATGTTGTTTTTGTTTATAAGGTTGTGAACAATCTAGTTGATTCGACGTTTTTCATAAATTATTTAAGTTTTAATGCTAGTCCATACACACTTCGCATACGGCTAACTTTTTACATAAATAGAACTAATTCTAACTATTTTTCAAACTCACCAATAATAAGGTGCACACGTATCTACAATAATTGTGTTTTTCTTAATCCTGATGATACTGATTTATTTAGTTTAAGTTTAAGATCTTTTCGAAATCATGTTAGGAAAATAGTAGTTTAAGGAAAAAACACTATATTTTTTTCTTACCTATACCTTTTTTTTAAGTGCGATTTAATTTTAAGTTTAATACTAAAATTCTTACATATCCGTTTTTGTTAGATATTTAAGATCTACTTTGTGCTATCTTGTAACTGGACAGCTGCGTCTGTCTGTTAGATAGCTTTGGCTCTGTAAAATAAAATAAAAAATAAAATAAAGGTTCCCTCTCCTTGACATGCATTATTTTTTATTGTTATGTCCGCTGAAGTAGTAACAGGAAAAGTAGAATAGCAGAGTACGTTGGTAGACGCATTAAATTCATTACTGAAAGAACTTGTGGAAGGTCGAAATCTGTCTGACGGCCTCATCCCGTAGTCTTTTTTTGCTGTCTGCATACTTTTGCGCTCCAGATTTGTACTAAAAGTTCACTTTATTTATTATTTTAAAAAGTAAAGTAAACATATGAATAAGAAATTTTATGCAGCATTAACTCAAAAATATGTCCAATCTAATTTGATAAAAAAAAGGCTTTTAAGAAAAAGTCGTCTGAAAAACTGCAATATAGGTATGGAAACAAATAATGTAACATCATTTTTGATGATTTTTAACAGCTAAACTCTATTGAAATTGTGACAATAAGCAGGTTTCTCCTGGTCCCTTGATTATGTTTCAAGTTTAGAGCTGCCGCGCGCCGTGCCGTTTGTTATTTCATTAGGAAATTGTGGTGGAATCTTAGTAAAACTAATAACGAAAAATAGAACTAAGTAAAATTTTTTATGTTTAACGATTGATGAAACATTTAAATTTGTTATTTTTTTAAATAAATACAAAAATCGTTATTTTCAAGAAGAAAATAAGAGTTAAGTATAGGGTTTCAACTATCTTACGATGTACTGTTTTTCTTATTGAGAAGATTGCCTAATATATGTCGGCCATGGTCATTGTTAGCAACATTTATGCAATGCAAACTTCTTCCCCTAAGTTTTACTTTTGGATGACTTCAAACGCATAATTGAAGAAAAAGACACGTATTTGGAAAGAAGAACTCTTCCCTGAATTACGTATTACTAATATACGTAATGCATTTACGCCAAAAATTCGGTTTTTTTTTGTATTGAAAACCTAGTATCTCGAAAATGAATCAATCGAATTATAACGAGTTAGATATCTCAGCAAACACGAATTAAAAAAAGTACTTTTATGCACTTTAAGGAATAAAAGTGCACTTTTTATCCCTATTTTCCGGGAATAAAGTGGATCTTTTATTCCCTAGGGATTAAATTTTTAATTTTTTCCCATAGGAATTAAATTTTTACTTTTTAGCCCTAGGGATTAAATTTTTACTTTTTTTCTTTAGAATTTTGGCTTTATTTTGCCCTGGAAATTGAATGCCACTAGTAAAACAGGTAAACATTCGGTTTGAACTATTCCTTTATTTTACCAAAAACATTACAAAATTTTCAAAAAAGTTACTACAACCTAATTATTCTATGAACTGTTTTTCATGAATATAGCCTCGAGCAACTCGATTTTTGCCGAATTTTCACACTGTTAGCGTCACATGCATGGTTTATTGTCATAGCAACGCACATGCATTGTTTATTTTCATAGCAACGCATGTATTTTGAAATTTGTGCACACTATGATGTTATCGATTTGACATCTAGTAATGTTGGTGTTCGTTTTGTTTTGACATTCAACTATGTTGGGAATTTGGAACCTTTGGTTGCACTAAAACAAAATTATGATTGTTTTCCACAAACCAAAACTACACTTTTTTGCACTCGACGCGCGTTTCGCTAACCACCTTAGCATCATCAGGAGACGATAAACAATGAACTAAATTAATCTACGCTCTATCTTATATACAATCCTTTAGTGGGCGGAGATAAGACTAATAAATTGTGATTGATCACGATTTTTAATCCTACCTCCCCTCAACCAAAGAATAAAGTGTACTAAACGGGATAGGTCCTCTATCTTTATTTAAACTATTTCTGGATTTAATGATTTCCATACTTTCATATGCATTCAAAAGTCTTTTGTTTGGTACACTTTTTAGAAGTTTTAGGTTATCTAATGTGAATCTATGATTGTTTTCAAAAGCATGCTCGGCCACACTTGACTTTTCTGTTCTTCCGTATTTTAAGTGTGCTAAATGTTCTTTAAAACGTGTTTGAATAGAGCGTCTCGTTTGGCCAACATATTTTTTATCACAATCCATGCAACTAATTTCGTAAATTCCACTTTTTTCTAGAACTGTAGTTTTATCCTTGGGATTTCCTAGTAAGCTTCTTATTGTGTTACCGGATTGATATACTAATTTAAGACCGGTGTTATTAAATACTTTCTGTAATCCTTTCGTATAATTAGGATTATACGGAATTGATACAAATTTTGAGTCGCAGGTATCTTTTTGTCTGAAAAAGGTAGAATTCCGAAAGGTCTTTTGAAAAGAATGTCTATTTATCAGCAGAAAAGAATAGGATTAGGAATATAGCTGGCGAAAACGGTTACGACGAAGGCTTAATAAATAAGCTGATAAATAGACATTCTTTTCAAAAGACCTTTCGGAATTCTACCTTTTTCAGACAAAAAGATACCTGCGACTTAAAATTTGTATCAATTCCGTATAATCCTAATTATACGAAAGGATTACAGAAAGTATTTAATAACACCGGTCTTAAATTAGTATATCAATCCGGTAACACAATAAGAAGCTTACTAGGAAATCCCAAGGATAAAACTACAGTTCTAGAAAAAAGTGGAATTTACGAAATTAGTTGCATGGATTGTGATAAAAAATATGTTGGCCAAACGAGACGCTCTATTCAAACACGTTTTAAAGAACATTTAGCACACTTAAAATACGGAAGAACAGAAAAGTCAAGTGTGGCCGAGCATGCTTTTGAAAACAATCATAGATTCACATTAGATAACCTAAAACTTCTAAAAAGTGTACCAAACAAAAGACTTTTGAATGCATATGAAAGTATGGAAATCATTAAATCCAGAAATAGTTTAAATAAAGATAGAGGACCTATCCCGTTTAGTACACTTTATTCTTTGGTTGAGGGGAGGTAGGATTAAAAATCGTGATCAATCACAATTTATTAGTCTTATCTCCGCCCACTAAAGGATTGTATATAAGATAGAGCGTAGATTAATTTAGTTCATTGTTTATCGTCTCCTGATGATGCTAACGTGGTTAGCGAAACGCGCGTCGAGTGCAAAAAAGTGTAGTTTTGGTTTGTGGAAAACAATCATAATTTTGTTTTTTTGTTTTTTTTCGTTTTGACATTCAAGATTATTAGAGTACCTATAGTTAAATATTTTTTTAAAGATTTTTCACAATTTTTGCATAAAGTGCATAAAATACCGTATACATCCCAGGACTAAAGTGATTTTTAATCCCTTGACAAATTATATAAACTTTTTTGTATCGGGATTAAAAGTTCCACTTTAGTCCCTAGTGTATAATGTACTATTTAAGCACTGGCTTTCCGAGCTGCCAATAGAAAAAAGCGGTTACCATTAGACCAACAGATACATTTTTAGCATTTGTGTTCGCAGAAATTATTTCTGGGAGGGAGAGGGGGTGGTTTGAGTTACAGAATAGTTTCAGATTATCATTCCATTGATGAATTTGTGGGGAAAAATTAACCTATATGACTTAATTTTTAGTGGTTATGCGGGGAGAGAGGACGGCTTGAGCACCTAACCCCCCCCCCCTTATGCGTACGCCGCGGCCAGTCTTTTTATTACAAAAAAAGTTGTTCCTTAACTTTGATATTTTCTTTGTTCTTATATACCGGGTGTAGCAAGGGATAAAGGTACGGCAAATTAGCGCCTTTACTTTTAAAAATAGAGTTTTGAATTTTTGGAGTTTATAGAACTGGTAAAAGCTCTGTGTCCTATTGACACATGTCAAACTGTTACAGTTTCTAGAAAAATGAGGTTAACTTTTGATTTTTAAATGAAGTACCCTGTATACAGAGTGTTTCAAATTCGATGCTCACCATGGAGATCTCCTAAACGGTAAGAGATACGAAGGTTTAATGTAGAAAATTGCGCAATTTGATGCTTTTCTCAAAACTGAAAAAAAAGTGTACAAATTCCGGATAGTTCCGGAGATAGGCAGAAAAAACCGAAATCTCCATTTTTACTTTTTATTTTTCTGTGCCCTTATTCTTAAAGCTGTCAAAAAACGCTTAAAACTTTCTTCAGGCACATTTTTTAAAATCTGTCTAACGAAATGTCCATTTTCGAGATTTTACATTTCAAAGTGACGGGAGTACTGTCAAGTTCATTTTTTCTTATGGACACATCCTTTTATTCTCCTGCCGTTTGGTTCATAAAGGATGAGAGATAACATTTTGAAACCTTATTTTAAGAGGTCACCTGACGTTTTGGGTTTATTGACCATTATCAGGACAAATTTAATTTTTGCTTTTAACTTACTCAAGATATTTTGTTATAGTCAAATAACTTTATCTAATATTTTAAAAATACGTTTTTTTCTTTGTTTTTTAATATTTGAATTTGGGCTGATGATGGACAATTAACTCAAAACGTCAGGTACTTGTCAAAATGAGGTTGTAAAATATCTGTCATCATTTATGAACCAAACGGCAGGAGCAAAAACGGATGTGACCATAAAAAATTAACTTGACAGTGCTCCTGTCATATTGAAATGTTAAATCTCAAAAATGAACATCTCATTAGGTAGATCTTAAGAAGTGCCTGTAGAAAGTTTTAAGCGTTTGTTGACATAAGAATAAAGGCGCAGAAAAATTAAAACTAAAAATTAAGATTTAAGAGAATTTTAAACACCCTGTATGTCATCATACCTAAGGATGTGAAGAGATTCTATACACGTTTGTGTCATTTATATGTCATTTTGACAAGTTTTAAAAAATATTTTTTTTTACATTTTACAGTTTTTTTCCAATGTGTTTTGATTGACACCAGTAAAAACATCTACTAATAAAGGATCTTTAAAATGCAGGAGACATTCACCAGTTATTTAAAAATTTACACAATCTTATTTTTACAATTAATTTTTTTGTTTTACACAAAATCCGAAAAATTTTTAATTTCTGACATTATGTGGGTTAAGATTTGACCTAAATGGGAATGCAGAATACCTAGGTAAATGGTTAATTTACATTTTTCTACTTTAAGACGAATGAAAACCCTTTGGTATACCTACTTTCTCTGAAACGACATTTTCCTACACATAGGATTGAGTTTTTAATTTATGTTACAATAAAAATTTCTTAAGTTATACGACAACACCGCACTGCCACCAAGAAAGAAATACAGTGACAATTTTTAATTCGTCAACCTAAAGTAATGTCATCTCGAATTCCGACAAGAGATAATGTATTTTTCTGGGTGACAATGGCGTGCTGTCTGTCCACTCATTTAAAATTTAATTAGTTTAAATATTTTATCTTTCATGACTTAAGTAATTCCTATCCTAAGTTAAATCGAAAAACTCTAACTGATGTGTAAAAAAATGTCATTTCAGAAAAAGTTAGTGTACCAGAAGGTTGTCATTCGTCTTGAACTAGAAAAATGCAAATAAAACTTTTAGCTATTAATTTCTTCCGTATTTTAAAGATTCCTTTAAAGCCGTAGGTTTTGGTAGGTGTTTGCAATGCCGCGAATCGGAAAATATTAAAAAAAAACTGTAAAATCTAAAAAAAATTTTTTTTTTAAACTTGTCAAAATGACATATGATTGACAAAAACGTGTTTAGAATGCCTTTACGTCGTTAGGCATAATGACATAAAAGTTAACCCCGTTTTCATGGAAGGTAAGAGTTTGACATATGTCAACAGGACACAATTTTGTGCTTTTATCAGTTCTTTAAAATTCCAAATTTTCATAATTCTATTCTTAAACATAAAGACGCTAGGTCGCCGTACCTATTCCTTGTTACATCCGGTATAGGAAATAGTTTTTGCACATCCCAATGTCCTGCAGAAGTCCCATTTAGGTCAAATCTTAACCCACATAATGTCAGAAATTAAAAATTTTTCGGATTTTGTGTAAAACAAAAAAATTAATTGTAAAAATAAGATTGTGTAAATTTTTAAATAACTGGTGAATGTTTAAAATTCATATATAATACTGAAAAACTTTTTTACATAATGTACATATATTTTGCTTTTTTTATATATACTGGGACTAGCCCAGTTTTTGAAAAATGAAACACCACACAAAATATCCATGCACCTAGCCGAGATCTCGAACTTTTTGTATAAATTTTAAAGTTTTTGTTTAAGTTTTTTATCTATTGATTGTATATTTTCGTGACTAATGTTTACATTTACGTATGATTAAAAAGTTATATAGGCTGCGTTATACTTTAAGTTTTTATTATTTTTTGTACAAATTATAAAATTTTTGTTTTAGTTTTTTACCTATTGATTGTATATTTTCGTGACTAATGTTTACATTTACGTATGGTTAAACAGTTATATAGACTGCGTAATACTTAAAACAACACCTTTTGTTGCTTTTTTACAAAATTTTTATATATATTTCATATGTAAGTTCTTTATTTTTTTTTGTATATTTTTTATAACCCACATAACATTGGAGGAATTCATGTTATATGAATATTCCCTTAAAGTGATTTTTGGATTATTCTATTGCGAATGTGACCGGAATGTTGCAGACCTATTTTTTGTAGAATATTCTTTAAGAGTTTGTGATAGATAATAATATACCCATGATAACCTGATAACCAAGTTATTTTTATGAATATTCCCAAAAAGAATGTTTTTGTCAGGATTTTGGCATGTTTGCTGAAAATATTACTATCTTGTGAAAGGAACATAATTTATAATTATAATTTAGTTTAATGTCATCTAATGCAGGTAGATGGCACTTGAATCAATATATTCTCTATGTAGCAGGCAATATTATTATACATATAAGCAAGCAAAAAGATCTTTTGTGTGTTCCTTGTGGGATGCTCATCCAAGTTTGAATTTTCGTTATTTCCATCCAAGATCTTTTGATCTTTTGTTTTTTAGTTTCTTTTCGGTTGAAGTAACTGATTTGGAGGTTTTTTTTAAACTTTTTTTAACTCCTTTTTTGTTTTAATTGCCTTAGGAGCATAATCCTACTGGAAATATTAACACGCCAGAACAAATTCGTGTCAGGTAACTTGGATAAGTACCAGTGCGGAACGATGCCTATTTGTGAGTGGTTCAAGGTTGGAAATCAAAGTATATGATGGTGTTTAATGATGTATAGTGGAGGGTGACCAGTGAAACTACTGATGAGCCCACGCTGGTTACCCAGGGCGAAACATCGTTTAATCATTTCTCTTTGATCTTTTGTGTGTTCCTTGTGGGATGCTCATACAAGTTTGAACTTTCGTTATTTCCACCCAAGATCTTTTGATCTTTTATTTTTATAGTTTCTTTTCGGTTGAAGTAACTGATTTGGAGGTTTTTTAAGTTTTTTTTAACTCTTTTTTTTGTATTATTACTTTACTACCATCACCCGTATTCGGATGGCCCCGCCCTCTATTAGCGGATTTCAATAACAGGCAAGGCTCCTTCTTGCTATTGGTGCTATAAACCACGTGATCTAATTTTGAACCTTATTTTTATGTTTTTGTTCGTAGAACATAGAAAGAAAACAGTATTGCGCCATCTACTTAAAATAGATGCCAAGACCTATTTTGTAACAAGAAGTGTTGATATAATGATGTATTTCAAATTAACACAGTGTTTCGGACTTCCATTGCCTATATTTTATTTATACACGACGTTTCGATCAGTACAATCTCTGATCGTCTTCAGGTGCACACTACAATCTATTCCTAAGGCTACGTACTTATATACTATGGGAAATCTCTCAACCATGAAGTTTAAGGAATTGGCTCCGTCCAAAGAGAGGCTTCCAAATATTTGGAATTTCAACACTTGGTTTAGTAAAAACACCCTGATTCTGCCCAATAAAGGTAGCTTCAAGGAATTTTCGTTTCTTTCAGTGTGACTCCTTGTGCAAAACCTTTGCTTCTGTTCACTTCATTCGGTGTTTTGATCATGCGTGTTCGGCGATTCCTGATTTCGTTGTTTCACCTCTTTGAGTATTCATCAGATGTTCTTTAAGCGGTCTTTTTATTTCACCTACGTATGATTCACGACACTCACAAGGAACTTCGTAAATGGATTCGTCATTTTGTTTGTTCTCCTGTTACTAAGAAGGCTTCGAATTGTATTATTAGATTTAAACGCTGTTTTAATATTAAAGTTGTTTCCTACTCTTCGAATTTTCTCTGCATTTGATTGCATTTACCTGGTTTTGGTCTTGTAACATCTGTTCTGTTTGCTGAAATTTAGAAATAGTATCTGTTATAATTTTGAACCTTGATTTAAAAACATTAAGAAGGATCTGCAGCACAATGGTTACAGCCTTAATCTTATAACAGATACTATTTCTAAATTTCAGCGAAGAGATAGATATTACAAGTTTAAAACCAGGCAATTGCCTTCCTTACAATTCCATACATTAAAGGACTATCAGAGAAAATTCGAAGTGTAGCGAACAACTTTAATATTAAAACAGCTTTTAAATCTAATAATACAAGTCGAAGCCTTCTTATTAAAACAAAACCGGAGAACAAACAAAATAAGGAATGCATTTACCAAGTTCCTTGTGAATGTGGTGAATCATACATAAGTGAAACAAAAAGACCACTGTCCGTTAGGCTTAAAAAACATCAGACGAATACCCAAAGAGGTGCAACAATGAAATCAGGAATCGCCAAACACGCATGGTCAAGACAACATCGAATGAACTGCACAGAAATAAAGGTCAGGAGGTTTTCAGTAATCCAAGTGTTGAAACTTCAAATATTTGGAAGCCCCTCCTTGGGCTAAGCCAACTTCTTAAACCTTACGGTTGTGTGATTTCCCATAGTATATAAGTACGTAGTCTTAGGAATAGATTTTAGTTTGCACCTGAAGACGATCAGAGATTGCACTCCGAAACACTAAGTTAATTTTAAGAAGTGTTTTATACAATACTCGCTGTTTTTCTCCTTTGCTCTACATATCTGCCACTACTAATTGGATTCTTTCTTTTGTACATGATCTATTTTTACATCCAGATTATTATTTATTGTATAGAGGTTCATGTCCAGTGGGAGAATTTTTTATTGAAATATCGAAAGCTTGGTGGATACAGTTTTTTATTGTCAGCATATTTTTAATTTTCACCAACACTTTGGTAATATGGTTGTTACTTTCATCAGGGCTCAATTAATGTTTGACACTCATCATCAGCTACCAAATTTTTTTGAAAATTTGTAAAAAACCTTGAACAAAATGTTGCGTAGCGTGATACCACGATGCTAGCTAATGCCAGCAGTTAAAGTCCAATATTATTTAAGTACCAGCGGATCCATGTTTGCTGGGATACGTTTACATATGTTTACGTTTAAATATTAGAGTCAAGACTAGTACAGGACACAACGTACCTGAACGTAACGTAAGCTAAATTTATTATGCTTGTACTTCCTACTTTTTTTTTCTTTAGTTATGATATTGATGACCAACCTTAATGCTCTTTAGGTCGACTGTATCATGCAACGTACGTTACAAGGCCCTTGCGCAAGCGCGTTTTTGATTTTCTTACGTTACATCATCTTTTGCCGCCCAACCTTAGCTCTCTCTTCCTAATAAGATGCTTTGTGTCTCTGTAGTAACTTTACAAATGAAATTATTACTTGACCAGAGAGCCTCAAGGGCAACCTAATCTAAATTTGTGGAAATCAGCTCCTGTATAGCATTGTGCCGTCCGTCTTTCTCTCGAAACTTGTCCAATTTGTCATGCTTTCCGGTTACGTCAGTGTGCTCCGGATTTATGTCTTTAATTTACCCAATTATGGGACAAAGACATATTAGGTTGGTGACAATTTAAACTTTTCAATTGTTCTACCTGTACAGCTCATAAATTTTATATACATTTGAAAATTAGGTGAGTCGGTCCAAAAGCATTATTCATAAAAGTTCAAAGTTAATTCGCTGGATTACTAATAAAGTATCACAACTCAAAAATGCTCACTTTTTATCAAACCACAACATAAAAGGGTAAAATCTATCAGGGGCCTAATTCTTGAATCTCGAGAGAAGGACCGATCACCCAAGAGAAGGAATGATCCCGTCCCTCAAAAAAACAAATTGAAATATATACATTTTACGCGCATGCTTTCCTGAGTAATGGGACCGATCCCTGGCTTTGGAGTTGGGTAGCGCGAACACCCAATTTTTTACAAGCCTTTATTTAACTTGCAATGTATCTATGTAACGAACTAGATATGTTTGTTCAGGTGGAATCTTGAAACTTAATTTTGACCAACTTCCCGACATCCGGTCGGCGTCAAATTTTACATGCTTATATAGTTGCGGTGACAACACAAGAATATAGTATAGTGAAATTGACAGCTCTCCTTTACTCGAAGGGGGTGGAGCGGGGTACAGTTGAAGTACGCCCGATTTCGTTGAAATTTGGTGTGTTAGGACACTTGGGAATGGAGATAACGAATTTCTAATCAGATTTTAAAATTTAAAATTCTATATGGCGAATTCAAGATGGACGATTTTTGGTCATCTTTTGCTAACCAATTTTAACTAACTTATACACATCCGATTGCCTTCAAATTTGGCATGCATTTATAGTTCGAGTGATAATACAATAATATGGTATTCTCAGGTACCCGCTTTCCTCCAACGAGGGAAGTGGAAGGGGAAAAATATTAGTTCGATTTAAATTAAAATTGGCACACAGGGGTTT
Organism: Oxystoma pomonae; assembly: GCA_963921995.1. Classification (NCBI taxonomy): domain Eukaryota; kingdom Metazoa; phylum Arthropoda; class Insecta; order Coleoptera; family Brentidae; genus Oxystoma; species Oxystoma pomonae. The sequence goes on from OY998164.1 coordinate 48,799,496, forward strand.
TTGGGGAAGGGGATATCAATATCAATATCAATGTGACAGATATACGATACCTAAATTTAAAATTTTTAATTTGCGCCCATTGCTTTTATTATGGTATAAGAAAGATAAAACACTATTTTCTACTTTTAAGTGCATTTAGTAAAAGCTTGTTATTTAGAAGTTTTTTTTTTAATAAAAATTTATGATATAATGAAATGAGTGATCACGGCTCAAGAATACGAAATGCGTTCGACGTGGGATCATTCGACACAAATCTATTTCGTTCCCTGCTCAAGAATTAGGGCCCAGGTCCCGTTCATACTTAGCATAATTATTGTTTTCCATTAACATGCATGACAAATGCAAAATATTTTTCTTCAATTTCTGGAATAATGGATGTATAGCATATTTTTAGGTAAACCGGCGATTTCAAAAAATGTATTCCCTTTCATACAGGGTGTCCCAAAAATAAAATGTGGCACAAAACTTATCTTTTTTATTGGAGGAGGGGGGGCGGTTGCGTGCACTTGGTACAAATGAAGCAAAAAAAGGGTATTTCGTGCAAAATTTCTTTTATTTTCTTTCTATCAGACCGGTTTCGGCTCAATTACGAGCCATCATCAGTTCTAAAAAAAACGTTATTGTAAGGATACAAAAAGTTAAAATAATAAAAAAAAATGTGCTACTTACATTTAAAGTTGTCAAGCCTAAGATTTGCATTTGGTTAATTAAAACGGTACAGGTGGTGTAAAAAGACAACGGACTATTTTCTTTGTAGACAAACATTACATATTACGAGGAAAACGACCACCGGATCGGTTCATTCTTGATTAATTTTTTTTTTTTTTCGATTTTTTGAGATCGGCGTGGTTTTTGGAGGTTATCATGACAAGGCTTTCAGGAGGGGAGGCTTTAATTTATAGTTTCTTCGAGAGGGCTCTATGTACTTCCGTTTCTTGAGGGGCGTTCGATTTGGATTTGTGGTGTATGTAGGTGCGTTCGTTTTATCGGTTTCCAGGGAGGGATTGTAGGAGCGGGTTAGGTTTGAGGTGGCCTTATGGGGGAGGTGCTGGGTTGGGTTGGGAAGGGGGGTTGTTAGATGGAGGAGAGTCTGGGGCGTGCTGGATTTTGGTTGGTTTGGGAGGGAGGGGGATTTTCGAAAAGGCGTCTATGTAGGGGTGTGAAATTGCGTCTTAAATTGACTTGTTTGTTCAAGCATTTTTTATTGTTGTATAAAATTTGGTTGATTTCGTAATCTTCTGTAAAGTCAAGTCTGGTATAATTGGAAGCTGTTATTCTTGTTTCAGAACCAGCAGAAATCTAGAAACAAGAATTAATGAACATCTCAAAAAAACTGATAAATCCCCATTTGGCAAACATATATCTTTCACTAAACATAGTTTCAGCCCCAACCAAAATTCACATATTCTTCACCATATAACAGCTTCCAATTATACCAGACTTGACTTTACAGAAGATTACGAAATCAACCAAATTTTATACAACAATAAAAAATGCTTAAACAAACAAGTCAATTTAAGACGCAATTTCACACCCCTACATAGACGCCTTTTCGAAAATACCCCTCCCTCCCAAACCAACCAAAATCCAGCACGCCCCAGACTCTCCTCCATCTAAAAACCCCCCTTCCCAACCCAACCCAGCACCTCACCCATAAGACCACCTCAAACCTAACCCGCTCCTACAATCCCTCCCTGGAAACCGATAAAACGAACGCACCTACATACACCACAAATCCAAATCGAATGCCCTTTAAGAAACAGAAGTACATAGCGCCCTCTCGAAGGAACTATAAATTAAAGCCTCCCCTCCTGAAAGCCTTGTCATGATAACCTTCAAAAACCACGCCGATCTCAAAAAATCGAAAAAAAAAACAAATTAATCAAGAATGAACTGATCCGGTGGTTGTTTTTCTCGTAATATGTATTGTTTGTCTACAAAGAAAATAGTCCGTTGTCTTTTTACACCACCTGTACCGTTTTAATTAACCAAATGCAAACCTTAGGCTTGACAACTTTAAATGTAAGTAGCACATGTTTTTTTTTATTATTTTAAGTTTTTGTATCCTTACAATAACGTTTTTTTTAGAACTGATGATGGCTCGTAATTGAGCCGAAACCGGTCTGATAGAAAGAAAATAAAAGAAATTTTGCACGAAATACCCTTTTTTGCTTCATTATCTTTTTTAAATTGGACATCCTATGTATTATCTCATTTTTAGAATCCTTAAACAATAAGCTTTTAAAAAATACCAAACACTTTGGGTTTATCTTTTTTTTTCCAAGATATTCAAGTTTAAATTTGTGTGGAAGAGATAGGAAAATAAGTATCGTACAGTATTTTGCAGTCTGACGTTTATTTTTTTGTTTCTCCCTAGATTCCTGGTCATATTGACAGGGCCTCATTCAGAAAATTTTCGATTTCGTTTAGTTTAAATTTTATCCTGAGTATTAATTATAATAGAGAGTTTTTGAACCATTTTTTTGCCATTTTTTTATTGTTATTGTAAGACAGTTGATCACAGTGCAACAGACATGGACAGGGCCGCAAGTTTTGATTCAATACAAAAATGTATATAGTGCGAACTCTACATCATAGAAGAAGGAGCAGGTTATGAAATCTCAAATAAATAAAGCTCAGACATGGTTTGGGGCATAGGCATGGTGGACGCACGCATCGGTCATTTTTAGGGGAACATTTGACGCAAGAGTAGCAAGATCGATAGAAATCTGTTTTGTCACAATTTCCTGTAATATTACGAAGTAATTTGTATTTCAAATATAAAAACTGCATATTTGTAGCAGCCTTAGTTTTTATGAATTTACATCAACACCCCCACCAAGCTTAAATTTATAAAACCGCAGTTTTGGATAAAAACGTACGAATTTTCATATATCTTAGCCCCCTCAATCACCCTCCAAATTATTTTTTTCTTAAAATTAGAAAGTTTTTTTTATTACAAGCTTTTATTTAACTTCACCTCTATCTTCGAGTCAAATCTTGCACCTCAATTTTGACTTACTTCTATAGGCGTCCGATTAAATTCAAATTTGGTATGCTATTATAGTTTCGGTGACAATACAATAATATGGTACTATTAGGCAACCCCTGGAGGGGGCGAAACGCCTAATTTTTTCCGATTTCAACCAAAATTGGTATACGGGGCGGATTCAAGATGGACGATTTTTGGTCACGTTTTTCTAATCAATTTTAACTGACGTATACACATCCGACTATCTTTTTATATGGCGGATTCAAGGTGGACGATTTTTGGCCATTTTTTGCTATCCAATTTTAACTGACTTATACACATCCGATTGTCTTCAAATTTGATATGCGTTTATAGTTCTGGTGAAAATACAATAATATGGTATTATCACCCTAACGAAGGAAGATTTAGTTTGTTTGATTTCAATGAAAATTGGCATATAAAGGTATTTAGAGAAGGGGATTTGGAATTTTTGATAAGATTGGAAAATTTTATTATGGTGGATTCAAAATGGACGATTTAGGGTACATACTAAAAAGATTGAGCTTATAAATTTTTATAAAATATATTGTATGCAACAAACTAAGTATTTTTCCCCCTTCACATTTCTCGTTAGGGGAAGGCGCGTACCTGATAATACCTTATTATTGTATTGTTCCCGGAACTGTAAACGCATACTAAATTTAAAGACAATCCGATATGTAAAAGTCAGTTAAAAGTGGTTAGCAAAACATGACCAAAAATCTTCCTTATACCAAATTTGACTGAAATTGCTTAGGCGTTTTCCCCTTTTTAGGGGGTGCCTAACAATACCATATTTTTGTATTGTCACCGGAACTATAATCGCATACCAAATTTGAATTCAATCGGACATCTGGAAGTTAGTCAAAATTGAGTTGCAAGATTTGACCCGAACATATAAACATAGAAAAAATAAAAGCTTGTAATAAAAAATACGCAAAATTTAAAGCCGGTCCTGCATTTTCAGATGTCTAAATTTAATTTGAATTCATTATTTTTTGGGTGACTTCGCTCACCAGTCTGGGTGTACGTCAGGCATATTGAGTCTCTGCATCGCGTTTTCTTTGTTATATTCGGTGCACAAATGAAAAGAAATATCATGAGCGCTTTAACAGGCATATTCATTTTTCATCCATAAGGTATCTCTGGGATCATGTTGCTTCACTCTGGTGCATTTGATTAATAGCGTAATATAAGGGGTTACTCGGAGAGATTTAAGGTTAGCAGTGTAGTTATATTGGCGGTTACCAAAACCTAGGGCGTTTGATTTTGGCAACTTAAAAATCTGGATTTTGTTCTATGGAAAGTGAGGTTATGTTTTGTCTAAATAAAAATGGAATAGACTGTAGGTATTAACATTGGGTAGTTAATTTCGATTTCCATATCCCTGCTATACAAATCTAAACTTAGATCTTGGAGGAGATAAAAGATAGACCCTGACAGTGGGATTTACTAAGATCTAAAATAGTACCCCCCACAGGTCTAAATATTTACACCTGTGGGGGGTACTAAATTTTAAAACCTATTTTCAAAAAACACCTACCCATAGAGAAAAGATACAAAGTTATTGATTATTTTGTATTGTTATTGCAAAAACCACAGAAAAACTGCTTTTTTTTTCAAAATATTCCATATTTTAGGAGAAAATGCCCTAAAACTAATTTTTTTTGTCAGGTTTCAAAATGGCAAATGGTGAATACGCCAAAAACTTGGCATATATTAGCTTCATCATCTGTGTTTGAGGTTACAAAGTTGATGATTTTGTAGACCACCTCTGGAGGGTGGTTTAAATTTATAGCCCCCAGAGAGGATTGTTTCGTGGCGATTGGTAATAAGTTCCTTTATAATTTCCTTAAGCAACCGTTTTTACAAGAATTAATTTACCTTATTTAATATCCCAAGTTGTTCATTAACCAATAAAACACCTCCAATTTTGTCCAGAAAAACGCCATATTTTGAACCTTTTTTCACTACAAAGAATATATTTATGAGGGCACTACGAGGCAAAACAAACAAAAGCGAAGGTCACTGATTATGCAACAATGAAAAAAATCCAGAAAAAGTGTCCCTATTCATTTATTTACAAACAGAACTGAAATTAAAACATTGAATTTATCTAAAAGCTTAATCATCAAACAAAGGTTTCCACTGAAAAATCGCACTCAAAGGTCGACTTTTTTACATTTTATAGGTGCAGTTTACCTATAAACTTCGTTTTAACCGTTACCGGCGGTCTGGGTGTATGTTAAACTTCGGTTTAATAGTTACCGAAAGATTCTAACCACAAAAAAGTTATTAAAAATTTGTTTTGGGTAAAAAGACTGTAAGTATTTAGTGAAATCGCTATGATCAATGACTTAAAATTTATTTTTGATCAACTGGATGAAGAATGACGAAATTATTGACATCGAAGCACGAAGACCAAATATTATTTGTCCTAAAACATATCCTTTGGAGGACTCCGACGATATGTAGATTTTAAAAGTAGGTTTGAATTATCCAAAGAGATATGCGAAATTGTGCACAAGGAAATTCGATAATTCATTATTCATTCGTTTTGGAACATCCCACAGACCAGCAAGTTTTATTCTCACATCGAGCTCACACGTATATATATACTGTATATCTTTTTGACAAAGCTGAATATTTTTGTTGTGTCGTCTGGATGTATGTCTGGCTGTATGTCTGTCTGTAACCAACGCTGATATCTCAAAAACAACTTGACTGATTTTTATCAAGTTTGGCACTAGTTCGTGCCATTTTGGTTAAAATAATCAACCCTATATATGTAAAGAAAATGTAGTCTTTCTTCATGGCCGTGGTTTAACTCCGATTTATAAAATTGAGCAACTTGTTTACCGATGGATTAATCCAAAGATTAAACGGAAGTTTAAAGTATGGTTTAATCTGGAGTTTTACCTTTGGTTGTAAAATTAGCCCTTAACTCTGCAGCACCGAACAGTTTGTTGAGCCGACATAACTCCTTTGTGAACGCATCAGTTGGATTCAGGTCTGTTTTTAGCCGCATTTTTTTTCATGACCTACTTTGATGAAATATTTTTATTTTTAGTTTGCGACTGCGATGGGTTTGTGTTTGTAAAGTTTTTTCATACTTTTAATAGATAAAGACTCCTTTATTTATGATTATATATCGAAATGGTTTTGTGACAGTGAGTAATAATCACGAAAATCAATAAACAAGGGTAAGTTTCGATAAGAGTAACATATAACGTCAATTTTAATTTGCTCAAAAGAGTGTTTGCCATTTAGATCCCCCCTAGGGTTAAAAAAAAACTTCTTTTAAATAGAAATTTTCTTCTTAAATCCAAAAAAAAGATTGTTTTAAGATAATTCCCTAAAAAAAACAATTAAAATTACTCTTATAAATCAACGAAAACTCAAGGAAGTTGGTATAAAATGCTTAAAACCAACAACTTCACTTAAACTTTAGGACCTGTCTAAAATAGGTATTTGTTATTTTTGAAAAGCTAATTTTTTTAAGGATTTAGAAAATAAAATAATAAACAGGGTGTTCAATTTATAAAAAGATAAGTTTGTGCCATAATTTATTTTTGGGACACCGTGTATGAAAGGATATAGATTTTTTGTACTAACGTGCGGAAAATTCATTTTTTCGCACTGCTTTGCGTGCGGAAAAGCTAACTTTATGGTACTTTTCCGCACTCAACCTAAAATATAAAATAAATCTATTGCTATATTTTAAAAAATTTTCTTTTTTGTGTGTAGGTAATCATTTCTTAACTTGAAGCTGCTTATTTTAAATTTGGGAGATGAAAAGCAAATGTTATGCCTAGATATTGTTGAAAAAATTGTTTATCTAAATTTATCCCTTATGTTTATAAAGTCACCTACTTTCTTATAAACTCATACTAAAACTGTCAATTTTTTTAAAATAAAAATCTACCCGTTATAAATGTTTCTGATAAAATTCTTATATTTCTTACAGAAAAAACCAAACCAACAATTTTTTATATATCTTATTAGTATGGATCCTTGGCTACCCAATAAGCATAAAAGGAAATTAATATTAATAACTTAAAAAATGCGATTAATGACCTTCTAAAAATAAACAAATGACCAGTGTGCGGCGTCTTCCTAGGTTTCATCCTCTGTTTGAAAAGTCGAAGATCAGGATGTTCAATTTGCACTAAGTACAAAAAATTCCTATTTTTTCGTTAGATTTAAAGTGCACGCAACCACTACCCATTCGTTTCTTAAATGTGAAGTACTGCACCTCGGTAGTAGCAGTAGTAGTACTAGAGAAGGGGCGGCATGAAGCCTAGCAAGTAGGCCTCCCTGGGCCCTTTCTGCCTTACCCCAATCCTGCCCCTAATCCGCCGCCTGCACCACTGGTCTGGCAGTCTACTCTTCTGGTTTTACTGTTCTTTTTGCAAAGTATTTTATCTCATTTGAGCGTGTGCAGGTCCTCCTCATCCAGGGTCGGGGAACCGAACACCATGTATAAGGCACCTCGGTTGTTTTGCTTTTGCTTGTAGACGAAACTTGGATATAGACCCTCTGTTGAAAAGTCGAAGAGCCAGGATATTCGTTTTGTACTAAGTACAAAAAACTACTGTTTTTTCAATAAATTTAAAATCTGAAAAATATTACAGTTTTTTGTTTGATTACAGAACATAATAATTCTAAAAACCTTCACACAGCCTATTACTTATTTAAAACATCTTAAGATTGCTTCAATTTAAAAGTTCGGCAACACTGTAATTGTTTTTTAAACGTTTTTCAAAAATTAAGTTTTAAAGAAAAAAAGATGAGCAACAATGTAAATTTTCCGAATAAAACTATTACAATTTTTGGATTTATAATTACTAAAATATTTTCTTAAATAAAATTAAAAAAAGTTATAGGTTGCTGGTCTACTAAGTAGTTATACCTATTATTAGAAATAGATAAAATAAAAAGAGGATTCCCAAAGTACTATAATCCTATCGTAAATCTCCTTCTATAATGGGTTAATATTTGATAACGTAACCCATCCCGACTAGGTTAATACGATTGTTTCATATCAGTCTAAGGAGATCTGTCTTTACGACCCTTAAAGCGAAAGGGTTTGTCAAGGGTTAACTCTATGCTCATGTATTTCAAAAGAAGTGTAACCTTAGGAGAACACTGCTCACTTTAGGGGACGCTGGTTTTTTGTAGTTGAAGTTAGGAACATATTCTTCATAAGTACACTTCCCGACACATAAAACGCATACAGCAGAAGTTAGGCACATGTCCATATTTTAAAAATTTTGCTTGCTTATCGTTACCGAGTTTTGTAGGTTAACACTTTTAGATAACATAAACAAATTTTGTTAAGGAGACTGAAAGTATTTTTACCTTTAGTTTTAAGGTTGATGTTACGAAATATAGCAAAAAATGATAAAATACCTTTAAAACAAAATTTTTATTATAAAAAAAGCAATTCAATTAAATTTTGGCAAAACTAAAAGAAGGTTGGTCTCTTCGTCAAATAGCCGGCACAATGGACGAAATAAGGCCACTATAGTGCGACTAAAAGGAAAATACGAAGAAGAAAGAACTGGAAGGCTATGGGCTAAGCAAGGTCAATCAGTTTTTTAAACAACAACATATTAAGAAACAAGTAGAAATAAAAAAAAACCTATCGTTAAACAAACATCGAAAATATTAACTTCAGTATAGAATAATTTTTTCTAAACGCCTTGGCATTAGTCTGTTTAATTTTCAAATCGATTTGGATTTTCTTCAACGATCTCTTATAAGCTTTAAATAGTATCTCCATCAAATAGTCAGCATTCCGTGGAAGATTATTAAATTTTGATAACTTTTTTGCCGTTCTCGATGGGATTGGCATCGTGGGTCTTTCCTGGCCATGACAAAAGTTCAATAGTATGCTCCCTAAACCACTGCTGACAAATACTGGAAATAATGATACACTGCATTATTTTCAGTATTTATCAGCAGCAGCAGCAATTGTCTTGTTGATACACAAAACCATCGGGATATAAAGCGGATATTTCCGGAAGCATAATATTTTGTATTATATTCGCATAAATCTTCCTTGAATTCTGAAAAGCGCACATTGCCGAAATCCAGCTCCACACATTGACAAATCATTGTTCTTCCAGGAAATTAGTGACTTGCTGATCTTGTTGAGGTTGCTGACTTTGGTCAAACCAGTTCCTTCCTTTTGTCGGGCAGTTCCTTCTTCTTCGTATTTTCTTTTTAGTGATACTATGTGCACTTGTATCATCCATAATGATCGGCTACCCGACGAACACACCAACCTCTATCTAATTTTGCTAAAATTTGGGATTTATCGAATTCCGATTGCTGTTGTGGTTTTTTTAAGTTAGATAAGACTGTGACAACAAACATAACAATAAGTAGACATTGACACTTCGTGACAGAAAGGGTTGCTAAATCGTAAAGGACATATTGCATATAAAATCGGCGTATGCGTTTTCTGTGTCGCGAAGTGTATAGAGCAAAAGTTTAAGGTATAAAATATGATGGATAGGTAACCCTCACCATTTTTTGATAATATGTGCATTTTCTCGTCCTGAATACAAAATGGTCAATCCTGTACCTCAAAATTGTAGATAAGGGCTGGGCACACCAATTCAAAGGTGGGTAATTTTAGAGGGGTAGGGTAACCCCCACCATTTTCACATACAAAGCGCTTCAGGCTACTGCCAACATAGGCCGAAAGAAATCCAATTTGCCAGTGTACGTACATGGAGGGACACCGCACACCTATCAGTGGAGCAACCAACATTTGCGTTTAGTATTTAGTACGCCTCTAACCACGGTGCCATGTGGAGCGTAGTCAACGAAACCGGAATTTGGTCAATAAATATGCAAATTTTTATAACGTAATTTTCTTGTTTTTTGTCACTGATAAATTAAAGCGTTTTACTGTCAACTGCTCAGACTTATCACTGACAACGTATTACAGTAAAAATAATAAGGAAAAACAAAATAAAAGCAAGTTCTGAAAATAAAATAATACATTCTAAAAACCAAAAAGATTCTCCCAGTCAAAAAAAAATAAGAGCAAATGTTCTAAAAGTCCTCCTTGCTCAGCTAGACAATATCCGAGCCTAATATAAAAACCCCTTCTAACGTTTCCAAGTATGTTAGGAGTGATAGTTTGAAAAGCTTCTTCAATTTTAATCCGAAGTTCTGATAGTAATTGTACTTGATGTACTAAAAGTGGGCATTTTTAGAGTGGTGTGACGAACCCTTATTCATGAATGAGGTCAGGAACGCCAGGTGACTTTTGGTCTGGTGGTGCTACTACATCATATATGTGAAAATGGTGGGGGTTACCCTATCCATCACGTGACCTCTAAAATTTTTTTTGGATTGGTGTGCCGAGTCACAATTTTGAGGTACAGGATTGTCCATTTCGTATTCAGGACGAGAAAATGCACATCTTCACATCTACTGCGAACGTTTGTACTAGTACGTATGGTCTGAAAATTTGTAAAAAAGTTTACCTGGTTTGATTGACTAATAAATTGCATTTAATGAAGTTTTGAGTTTCTTCTCCGCAGAATGTCTTTAAAATCTTTTGAGTTATGGGCGTATATTAGTATTTTTGCGCTTTGCAATGTCTCTCGCCACTCGGCGGCAGTATTTCCTGCTCTGGGCTGTAAACTATAACTTTTTGGAAATACAGAAGGCAAATTAAATAGAAAACTACCCGACTGCTAGTTCTAAATCAAATTTTTCTATAAACAATTTGTGACCTATAATTATTTATTATATTCATTCAATGGAGCACCGAAGGTAGCATATGTGTAGCTTTTTGTCTAACTTGAGAATACTGGCCCATCAGTCACTTAACCGATATACCACATCATTGGTCCAATGATAAACCGTTGCTGGATCATTAACAAAAAAATATTGGCATAATGAAGGATTTTTGTCACATAGTCATTGGTCCAATTCCAGCAAACATATTGCAAGTACAAAAATAGCACTAATTTGGAACACGGCATTTTACAATATTTGTACTATTTGTGCTGCAGTGCAATAATACAAAAAAAGCGTAAATATAGCACAGGCATAAAGTACTTTAATTAGAGTACTAAAATATTGTTTTATTTGTAATGGCACCGCAAAGTGCAGCATCAATAGTAAAATGCCATGTTACATATTTTTACTTTTTTTGTACAGTGAATATTTTACATTTTTAGTAATCCGATGTTTGCTGGGATGTAGGTGGTCTCCATCTACCTAGTTACTTAAATCCTAAAATATGGTTTTAAATAAAATAAAAAATATATTTTTGTGCTCAAAAAACCATGCCATATCAATACATTCTAAGAAAAACAGATAAATCAACAAAAAAAAGTGGGAAGATCACAGTTTTGGTGTATTAACGTTTTAGCTGAAGATAACTAGTGAACCAATATCGAAGAGACGTAGTTTTTTCTTTAATGGCCCAACAAATTGAATCAATATTGTTGAAACGGACTTTTTCCTTCAGTGGGCCAACAACAACGCCCAGTGTATTTAAGATGAATGTCCTACTTGGTCGATTTAACATCATATTAGAGTTGGCGAAACAACTGTATTGTCAGACCAACTGAAGATAGTCAGAGATGTAGTTTTTTTTTTCAGTAACTCAACAACAAAGTCTGCTGTAATGAAGATTCTTCTCCGTCGATTTAACATCGAATTAGTATTGGCGAAACAACTTTGTTAGCAAATTAACTGATGTTCATCAGCGGCCCACTAAATAATTTCCGTCACAGTCACTCAAAAGTTATTCAATCATCCAACCAATGAAGAACCATCAGAAATCCGTCACACCTTGTTTTTAGTATGCATACTAAATCTGATTTATGTTATTGAAATTTTTTTTGGTGTGTTACATGATAGAAAGCTTAATTCTCACCATGTCCTCCTTGGAGGTGCGGAGGAGGGGGGTGTCAGTCGGTAAGGGAGTATGTGAGAGGGATGGTAAAGTAACTATCACTAAAGCAAACATTTTTTCTTCAAAATTGACAAAATGGCTGCTTACATCCGCCATATTACCTTTTTTTTTAATAAAATACAGGCTATAGCAGTCTCGAAACCCTCAGATTTGGTCTCTGTATTGTAACTCGAAAAATATTACCTTCGTGCCGTAAGCCGTCTGTTAAAAATAGAATGTAATAATCATCAATCATCCGCAGAAGAGACAGAAAAATATGCAATCCAATTTACAGCTGTTCCTTTCTTTCACCTCTCATTCAAACAAAGTGCATCAGAAAATAAAGTCAAGATATATTACGTTGACACCGAAAAAGTGGCAAAAGCCTTTTTAAGCTGAGAAAACGCAAGAGGTTTTGAGGATTTTTTTATTTTCCTTACAAACAAGATGTTATAAAGAGTCAAGAAAAAGCAATTTACGTTCCAGGCTGCAAAAAGTAAAACTAAAAGCGGCGATTTTCTGCCGTGCCTCTCTTGTTGGCTTTAAGGTCCTAGTTTTTTTATTCATCAGGATTAAGGAAACAAGATTTTTTGTTTGTATTAGTGCAAATTTTATTTTTGGTTGAGAAGCCGCTTTCGGCCTTTTGATTAGGTCATAAGATCAAGTAGTTTTTCAAGGTTTTGGAAATATATGGTTTCTATCGACGCTTGCTTAGGAGCGGTTATGTGCATGTTTTTTTTTCCAAATTAATCTAAATTAATTAAAAATTTTTGGTTTTTATTTACGAAAACCAAAATATGAAAACCGCATATCAATAGTTAGCTTTACCTTTAAAGTTATGATTTTTTAAAATATATTTTAACATTTTAACATTTTGTCAAATAACTAAAGCTCCCACAAATTTGTACTTTATAACAAAGTTTCTAGTACATATTCATGGAAACTTAAATCTAAAAACCGTATATCCCTACTTGCTTTTATTCCAAAGTTACAATTTTTTTAAATATTTTATCCCCCTTTTCCCCCTTCAACCCCCCACCACCCTACCCAAAAGTTAATCAGTTCATGTTCAGCCGATAGAGGATTTTTGTACCAAATTTCTTTAAAATCGATTAAGGAGTTGTTGAGTTATCGTGTATAAAGACAGACAACAGATCGACAGACCGACAGACCTTCAGGCAACTTTTTTTTTTCGTCGATTTAAGTGTTTTGGAACCTTAGTAACTCATTTTTGATAAAAATAAAAAGACAATATTTCACGATTTTAATGGTGGAATAAAAATCATAACTTTAGAACTAAAGCAGATATTGATACCTATGCGGTTTTCAGATTTTGGTTTTCGTAATTATTACCCAAAAATTTTCTTAAGTTTCAAATCTTTCAAAGCTACAGTTTTCGATATATTTTAATTTCCTTTTAATATAAACTAATTGATTGTATAGTGGACTATCCCTGCTTTCTAGCACCAATTTTTTTAATTTTAAATGTTTAATTTGTTTTTACGAGACGAGGCCAAATATAATTAAGAACGAACTTCACTTAGGTAAGTTCGTTTGATCTTCTAATTTCGTTGCCTGAATTTTTTTTTAAAATATTTTGTGTGTTAATAATTTTTTCAGGTTAGAGTGACAGAGAATACAGAGGCAAAGTTTGTCGGGGTTTTTAAACATTTGTAATTTTACTTGTTAGTTTTTAAGAAAATTAGTTTTTACAGAAATTCCGTATACAAAAAACTGCACCCCCATAGATTTCATTAGATATCCCTGAACAGGCTGATCGGCTATCAGGCTAATACCTTCAATAGTTCTATATTTGTGGCTTATATTAGACTCAAAAAGGCATTAAGAACTTTGACATCTTTTACTCAATTTTTTTGGCAACTCTCACCTTGACACTAACAACTTCAAAAAAAGGTAAAAAAAAATATACAAAGAGGCTTAAAATAAAAATGACCAATAAATTTCTTCCCCTTCAAAAAATTAACTTCTTTATTCTTCAGTAAGCTTCAATCTGCATAGCTTTGCAACTGGTCTCTTGTAAATCTTATTATTTATGTTGATATCTGCAACACGAATTCTTCCGTCGGTTCCAGGATAAACTTTAGTTACTATTCCAAGTAGCCATGTGTTTCTTGGCAAGTTTTCATCTACTTGTAAAACAATGTCATCGACTTTTAATGGATTTGATTCTGTTAGCCATTTTTGCTTCAAGGCAAATATTCTCGAACCTATCTTCTCCAAAATAAATTCACATATACTTGTGAGATTCTTCACAGTTTTTTTGAAAATTCATTCAACGGTCAATATTTTCTGCCTCTATAATTAGCGTTTGAAGCGTTTTATCTCTTGGAGAGTGTTCTTTTAAAACTGCATAAAGAGCACTTTTCACTGACAAAATGAGCCGCTCCAAGCAACCACACATGTGTGGCGATACTGGTGAAATAAAATGCCAGTCAATTTCTCTTCTTACTAATTCGTCATACATTGTCTTGTTTTTTAAGTTTCGCACTGCTTCTTTCAGCTCTTTCTCCGCTGATTTGAAGTTCGTTCCATTGTCTCAGTAGAAGTGACAAATTTTTCCTCTTCTTGCCATCCTTCTTCGTAAAGCCATTATTGCTGAGCTGGTATCTAGGCTATTCCATCTAGCAATTTCCATATGTATCGCTCTACTAGCAAGGCAGGTAAATAGGACACCATATCGCTTCTCTCTTCTACGGCCAATGCTGACATTTAGTCGTCCAAAAAAATCCATACCAGTATGGGTAAATGGAGGTGAAAAACTTGCAAGGCGAGCTTCAGGTAAATCTGCCATTAGAGGGACTTCGGGCTGTATTCTTCTTTTCTGGCTTTTTTTAGTCAAATTTTTGACATGTATAATGCAAAACTTTTCTTTTATTGTATTTGCAATATATTCAACTCCAAGATGGAGGCAATGCTGATGATAGTCTTTAACGAGTAATTTTGCAAACTTAGTTTTAGAGCTAAATATGACTGGATTTTTCGTTTCTTCACTGACACATGCTAGTGTAATTCTACCTTTCATCCTTAGAATTCCATAATTATCCAAAAATGGTTGTTGAAAAATGTTGCTCGATCTCAAAATGTCTTATTTCTTTTCCAAACATGTGACTTCTTCGGGAAAATCTTTTCTTTGTTGACAGTATAACCAAATTTTTTCTGCTTTATTGATGTGTCCTAGAGTGATTGTGTTTATTTTCGAATCAAGATTCTCTGACGTTGTAGTGCTTATTTGTGGTTTTTTCAACTGCAAAAATAGCCCATGCAATCGCTCTCATAAGTAGTGACCAACTAGAAATTCTGTGTACATCTAATTCTTTTTTGAGTTCCACTTTCTTATTGTTGACGTCAAATATAATATTTTGTGGCCAAAATCGTTCTTCTGTCTTCAGAAATTCATGTCCTTGTAACCATCTACTTGTCCTCAAAATTTGTGGTTCTATAGTCCATTTTGTACAATCATCTGCTACATTTTCTTTAGTTGGAACCCATCTCCATGTTGAAGTTATCGTTTTTTCCTGGATTTCCTTCACCTTGTTAGCAACATATGGTTTGAAAGTAAAAAAATCGCTTTTTAGCCAATAAAAAACTGTCTGAGAATCTGTCCAGTAAAACGCGGAGTCAATTTTGAGGGACATATTTTCTGAAATTAATTTTCCTAATTTACTAGCCAAGAGTGCAGCATTCAATTCCATTCGAGGGACCGAAAGTTGTTTAGTAGGACCTAATTTAGTTTTTGCCATGACAAAGGAAACGTTGACTTTTTCTCTGTTTCTAATTCTAAGGTATGCTACTGCACAATATGCTTTTATGATTGAATCACAGAATATATGTATCTGTACTTCTGAGTTGTCTTTAATGATTTTTGCAAAACATCGAGGAATTGTTAAATTTTCGGCTTGAAAAATTATTTTTCTCCATTTTTTTCCATCTACCAGCATATTCTTCGGAAATCTTGTCAGCCCAATGTACCTAGTCTCTCCATAAGTCTTGAAGCAGAATCTTGATAAATATGAGGATGTTCGCAACAAATCCCAGAGGGTCAAAAATTGACATAGTGACCTGAAGAATTTTCCTTTTTGTAGGTAGATATTTTCCTTTCTTGCTTCACTTTATGAATTTTAATTCTAAAAATAAATTCGTCTGTGTTGGGGTCCCAGTGTAGACCGAGAACTCTTTCTTGGGGCAGATCAAACTGGAATTCTAAACTTTCATTTTTAAAAGACCTTAAATTTTCTGGTATTTCTTTTAAAACTAATTTTGTATTTTAAAGCCACCTTGTTTATGGATATATATGACTTCTTTAATTAACTTTATGGCTTGTGCTTCTGAAGGAACACTGTACAGAAAATCATCCATAAAATGGTACTTTTGGATGCTCTGTACTGCTTCGGGGTACTGTGAGGCAAATTCTTGAGCGTTTAAGTTTCTAACATACTGGACCGAATAAGGATTGCAAGCGGCAACATACTGCATGACTTGCATTTCATAAGTTTCAATGGGATTTTCTTGATTTTGACGCCACAAGAATCGCTGTGCAGGCTGGTCTTCTTCAGCAATTTTGATTTGTAAGAACATTCCTTCTATGTCTCCAGTGAATGCTACCTTTTGTTCTCTAAATTTTCATATAATGGAGATTAAATTATTGTACTTGCCTTTAAGTAGGTTGTCGTTTAGAGTTTTGCCATTAGATTTTGCGACGCAGTATTCTTGAGTTTGAGTTCTTTACGGTAAAGTGTGCAACCAATTATTTGGGTATGGCACTTCCGCTTCGGTTTCAGATAGTTTTCTAGCGTATCCTTTTTTTTATGTAATCTTCCATTTTTTCGACGTATGGTAACTCAAAACTTGTATCTTTTTTCATCTGATTTTCTACATATTCTAGTTTTTTTAACGCCATGTTTTTATTATCTGGAAGGCAAACTTCTTTCTTCCATAACAACCCTGTTTCCCATTTTCCTCCAATTTTCTTCGTCGTTAGTTCATCTGATTGTGTTTCGAAAGTTTCCTCCATGTTATCAAATTCAAAAGTTTTTTGCAATAATTCGTACAGTTGTTCATCCTTGTTTGTTCTGTTAATAGTCATGTTTAGATAGTCTTTTTCTAGATTTTCTTCTTGGTTTACTCTTCCATGAAGTACCCAACCCAGTTTGGTCTTGCTCATTACTGGCTCATTCTAACCACGACTAGTTGTCTTGGCCAATTAAAATAACTGGTTTAGCGTCAAACATTGGTCGGATTGGTTGATTTTTAAGATATGGCCATTTATGACTTATTTCTTCCATATCTACAGTTGGCAAATGCAGATCTGACACGGTTCGAACATTTTTAAGATTGGAACTCTTGCTTCCTGGGGCTTGACCTGAGATTTTGACTGACACTACTAAATCGTCTGAAATTTTGGTGATGTCATTTGTCCACTGTACACATAGAGGCTTTATAGTGCCAGATATGTCCAGTTTTTTTGCGATTTCCTTTTCTATCAGGGTTACAGTAAAAGCCTCATCAAAAAGCGCATTCAAGTTTCATAGCGCTAGGACCTTCTAGAATGATTGGAGCTATACGTAGTAAAATTTTATTGGAATTTTGGGCTATGTTTGTACTACAGTTGGACTTCAAATTCGTCGTGTTTATCAAAATTGGTATTGATGTGCTTTGGTAATTTCCAGGCTGGTTTTGGTTCTGATTTGTATTGCTTGCTGAGGTCGAGTTACTTTGGTTAGCACTTGAGTAAATGTTTTGTTAGCTTGTGATGATAACGTTTACATCCGTCTTGTCTACATTCTTTTTTATTTCGGCAAAATCCAGTTTGGTTATTACTTTCTAAGCATGAAAAGCAGATTTTTTTTGTTTTGGATCAGTTCTATCTTTCTTCAATCGACAAAGAAAGATATTTCCTACAATTTTCAGTGCCATGATTAGTCAAATAGCAAAATTGGCATTTTTGAATGCGTTTTTGAGGATTTTCTATTTTATTGAACGAGGATTCTTTGTGTGGCTGGTATTTTATGTTAGGTTTTGATACAAACGTGGCACCATCAGCAATTTTCTCTAACCATAAAGCAAACGTTTTTAAATCTGAGCTATTCCCTTCGCTTAGGAATTTTCGCCACTGCAATTTTACTGACGTAGGAAGTTTGGATACCAATTCTCTCAAAACTTGGTTGTTATTAAAATTTTTTTCTAAGTACTGACTTTCAATAGTTGCTACCAAATTGAGTACTTTGTTTGTAAAATTAGTTAAACTATCAAAATGGTGTTCTTTGATGTAGGGTGTCTCTCTTACCTTCTCGATAATTTAATCAATAATATACTCAGCTCTGCCAAATCATCTGTCTAAGGTAGAAATAACTGTTTCAAGTTGTTCTGGGAAATTTAGCAGGTACTGCATACTATCTAGAGCTCTTCCTCTCAGTGCTTTCTTTAATCTACACATATTATAGTTCGGTGCTTTCTCGATACTGATTTATAAAATCAGGCCAATTTATACAGTTGCTATAAAAAAGTGGTAGTTCGTTCGAGATATTTTGTCTCAAAACATACTTGGTTAAAAACTGTGTGGTTTGGATATGTTGGTCGGAAAAATCTTGTTTTTTAACTGGTTCCTGCACCCAGATTTACTAGTTTTGGGTCATCTGATGTAATGTACTTTGGATTAGTGGTATTGTTTGTAACAAACCTGTTTTGTTTTTGTATTTTAGAATCTGGAAATTCTTTGGATAAACCTTCAATCCATTTCGGGATACTTTGTGGTTGTGAGATCACACTTGTTGATTTTGTTGACGATGAGGATGACCAATTTTCTAAACCTGCAATCTTTAGTTTGACTTCTATCTCTCTAATCTCTGCATTTTTCCCAATAAGTCTCGCTTCTTTGTCAGCTGTTATTTTTTGTAACTCCAGGCGTAATTTTTCTATTTCACTTGTTTTGGTAGACTTAGAGACATTTGATTTTTTATCATAAGATTTAATGGTACCTTGACTACTGCGGCTGAATCCAAACAACTCACTGTGGTTCATAATACTTGGGCTTTTCGAACTTTTCTTAGAGTCCTTTCCGGCTATCTGGCTAATATATTTTACTATTTTACTCAATTTTTTTGGCAGCTCTCACCTTGACACTAACAACTTCAAAAAAAGGTTAACAAAATATACAAAGAGATTTAAAATGAAAATGACCAATACAATCCCTTTACTTTTGTTTAATTTTTTGAATACAGCACTCCAAAAAAGTTATGTAATTAAAAATAGTCTATTAGACTTATTACATAACTGTATATAAAATATAGACAGCTGTTTGTAAGACATAAAATAAAATTTAATTTTGTTACACAACTTTTTGACCAGTACACATCCAGGTACAAGTTGTGTAAAAAATTGCGAAAATTTTGTTCCGTGTGGATTTTCGCGAAATCGAAAGTTATTACTTTTAAATTTGAATTCGGTTGAATTACCTGATATTTTTATGTTATGGTACTCATCCTTAGAAGAATTTTGTTTTTTTGCTCTACCTCTCCCAGAGGAACCCAAAAAGTGACTTCAAAGTTTTTGAAATCGCACTTATTGTACTGACCTCATTGGTAAACCGATCATAATTTAATTTCCTGTTTTAAATTTTGCCATAATCGCTTTTTTTTTAAATAAAATTCAAAATGTCAAAATTCCAAAATCTTGAACTTTTCAGTATCTCATCCGATTTAAAGAAAACCCTCTTTAAATTATAGAGCGCTTCCAAAACGCCAATTTACGGCACAAAACAGACAGATATCAGTTGCCATTTGATGACGACCATATTGAACTTCGTTATATTTTGTCCAATTTAAATGAGAATTTAGATAAAACTTTTGTTGCATCGGCCATATTAAACTTCGTTGTCTTTCGTCAGATTTAAACTATTTTTTTAAATATTTACTTATTTATTTATTACCAGTTTATGTTGTTATAAAAGTACTAAGAACAGCATCCAAATTATAAAATAAAACAGAAAAGCTTAAGGTAGTTGAACAAAATTCAAACTTATATCAGACTTAATAGAATTAAAAAAGAGAGAAAAAACACCTTTAATAAATCTTGTTTGGGAAAAATAGTTATTAGTACTAAATCTTAACTTATCTTGTAGTTGCCAAAAATATTTTTTTTACCCGCCGTTTAAAACATTCAGTTGACATAGCAAAAATATGAATATCTATAATATTATTGTAAACGTTAAATACACTTTACAATCTAGCAGTTGGAGAGTTCTGCCCTACATTGGTTCGGTGGTAATTAATAGCAAAACGATCCCTATTTCTTGCGTTCGGTCCTGGTATTCTTAAACCAATATTTGACAAAAGATAAGAGGAGTCAACTTGACTATTTAAAATTTTGTAAAGCGCCAAACGGTGTATTAAAGTTTTTCTGTTATAAAGAGTAAGGATTTTAAATTTTGATCAAATATTACTGTAGTTATGATTTTCAGTATAAGTGCTAGTTTTAAATCCAAGATATCTTAAAAACCTGTTTTGTACTTACTCTAAACGCGTGATATGTATATTATAATTTGGATTAAAAATTACTTAATCTAAACAAGGCTTACTATGAACAAACGCACAATACAATAAGAGAGTTGTGGTCCTTAAAGTCTACTGTGTTTCTCTTTATAAAGCCTACCATTTTGTTTGCCTCACTTATTACTATTTCCATATGAGATTTAAATGTCCACTTCTCATCCAGAGTTACCCCCAAATCCCTTATCTCTATAACTCGCTCTAAGGAAATGCAAAAGCATTTTGTTGGATTTAAAAACAAACGGTTATTCTGACAGTATTGCTCCAAACGTAAAAGATCCTCTTGCAGCTTTAGGCAGTCGTCTGTGGTCTAGATTTTAATGTATATTTTCAAATCGTCTGCAAAAAGCAATATTTTGTAGTGTTTAAAACATTTTTTTATTGAATTAATATAAACGATAAAAAATAGGGAGGCCAGATGACTGCCTTATGGTACACCTGATGTTATGTCAAAAAACTCTGGTTTGTGCCCATTAATCGCAACATTCCCCTTCCTATCTGTTATGTATGAGCTAGACAACCTAACCATATTTGCGTCGACACCGACCTCAACAAGTCTTTCCAATAATATTTGGTGATCGATCTTGTCGAACGCCTTGCTCAAGTCGGTATAAACCGCATCCAGCTGGCCCTTAGTGTCAATTGTTTTGGTAACAAAACAGAGTAGGTTTGTTTTGAGGGACCTCCTAGGAAAGAATCCATGCTGTTCTTGAATTACTTTTTGTTTTATATTCGAAAAAATACTGTTATACATAAGTTTTTCTAAAATTTTTCCAAAGATAAATAATCTGTTTATTGGTCTGTAATTTTTTACTACCTTCTTCTCTACCACCGCTTTTGAAAATTGGCGTTATTTCACTTAGTTTCAATTTTTGAGGAAATATTTCAGATAACAGAGCTTTGTTAAAGATAATTTCAAGAGGCTTAACCAAACTGTTTGCGCACCTTCTAACAAAAACAGGGGGAATGCCATCCGACTCTGGAAATTCGTTTATATTTAAGTTTTTGCGTACTTCTAAAAAATACGTTACATTTAGTAGTAGTTTTTTTACTTTGAGTTATCTTAGGTAGCTTTTTTCCGAAATATTAGATTCAATACATTTAATATAATTATTGTAATAATTTTTTATCATTCGTTTTGATAAAGTTCTGAGCTCACAGAATCGGTTATGAGTGATTTGGTTGCTATATATGTTTTATTTTTTATGAAGTTTATTTTTTCCTTTAATGACTGAAATAGTTTCAAGACTAAAGTAGACAGGAAAGTTGCCTTTAATTTTTCGAATAGGGACATTTTCTTCTTTAATTTTATTTACTGTCTCATAGAATTTGTCTATTAACAGGGCTATAGGGTTACCTGTCAAAGTTTGACTCCAATTTATATTTGATAAGCAGAGATTTATGGCATCAAATTTGGCTTTATTAAAATTATATATATTTTTGTTTATTGAGTTAAGAGGTTTGACGCAAGAAATTGACCAAAAAAATTCAAGTGCAATATGACTAGCATTCTCAGGTACTAAATAGTTGATTGATTCTTGCAAATTAATCAAAGACTTTATTTTTACAATTTTTTACATAGTTATATTGCATGAATCCAAGATATGATAAACTATAGATTATTTCAGAAGATGATTCTAAAAACAATTTATTAGGAATTCAGGACCAACTTACCGTGGACATATTGAAATTCCCAAGAAATAGCACAGAATTTTCCTGCAAAATATTTTCATGCATAGCTAAACCACTTAAAAGAGTTTCCATTGAAAAGTCACATCCAGGCGGAATATAAGTACAGCATATAATCACGTTCTCTCCAGTGCTTCATTTAACAGATACCCATACGTCTTCAGAATCTTATTCTAGTGCGTAACGCCGATTGGATTGAAAAGTTGACTTAACAGCTATTAAACAACTCCTCCATCCTTTTTGGTTGAACTTGTTGTTTCTCGATCACGCAGGTACAGTCGTTTAGTCTAGACTCAAGGGTTGACACATGTTGCTTAAGTGTAAGATTTTCCTTGATCAGTTTGTCCGTATTGCGCATCCATTCATTGATTTGATTGACACTGAAACGTCAAGTCTCAAAAACTGACCTCTCAATGCGTTTTTGATAGCTTTAAGAATAAGGTCGCACAAAAATAAAAACTATAAATGAAGATTTCAGTTTTTTCCGTCCTTCTCCGGAACTATCCGGAATTTGTAAACTTTTTTTTAGTTTTGAGCAAAGCATCAAATTGTGCAACTTTGCCCTAATTAAAACCTCTTCGTATCTCCTACCGTTTAGGAGATCCCCATGGTGAGTATCAAATTTGAAAAACCCTGTGCAGGTGAACAAAAATTTATTTAAATCGGTTACGAATACCAGACATTCCTATATCATTCCCCCTGTGAAAAGCGTCAAAAATGCTGCAGTTAAAAAGTCAGGTAACGGTGTCAAAGTATTTTTTTAAACTGGACGGTTTGACCCATGACCCTATATTTATACAGATTTAATTGACACCAACTGTCAACGAGAATTTCCGATCTCACGTTTAGGTAATTTTCTTTTCCCTATAAAGACATCCAGCAAGCATGAATTAAAAAAATAGTACTTTTTTTGCTTGCTTTCCGAGCTGTGAATAAGGACAAAGTACGAAGTAGGAAGTACTTGGATTGGAACAACGGCCTGCATCAGGCCAACAGGTATATATTTAGTACAAAAAAATGTACTTCTACTTTAATATTTTTTTAATACTTTTTTAATAATGGTAAAAACATACGTAAATTATATGTACCAAGTAGAAAGTAGATTCAGAAAAAATATAAAAATATAAAAATAATACAAACAACATCACCTCATACCGTAATAGCACAGTACATCCAAAGTATATCACAGAAGGCACATATAGGTCAAACCCCAAGCCGCATAACTTCAAAGATAATGATTCTTAGATGTATCACCATCATATTCCTAAACTTCTTGATAATAATTTCCATTAATAATGGTATCTTCAATCGAGAAAAAATATTAAAAGTAGCGCCATCTGCTTGCAATAGATGCAAACTAACTATTTTTAATAAGATGTAAGTGTTTTGTACAATACACGCTGATTTTCACCTCTGTTGTACATGTTTGCCACTACTAATAAAATGCTTGATTTTTGGTATTTTTTTTATAAATTTGTTCATGATCTATTTTTACTTCCGAAAGTATAATTATTTTTTGCTTATACCAAAATATTTTTAAATTTCTTGTTTGGATATACTTAGAGAAGGTTTTATTGCTATTAACTCTAGCTTCACTAAGATTTTTTTTTAATAAGGACTATATTTCTTGCTTTATTAAAAACCAAGTACTAAAATGTTGCTTTTTTGGCACTTTTTAAGACCTGCAAAGTATATCGTATAAAAATAAGTAAAAAAAAACACATCATTGCCGATGTCAGCAGTTGCCGGCAGTTAAAGTACCATCTTAGTAAAGTAACAGTAGATCGATGTTTGCTTACAGTTTGGCCAGTGCCGCACAGTTTTCTTTAATTTTACATTTATCACGTATACTAATAATATTGTTACTAAAATTTAATAAAACTCTTTTTGCACACTTTTTAGTCATAAATTTAGAGATGAAAGCATCACTTTCATTAACGCATCAATTCAAAATGTTTTTCTACATTCTGGAAATGTCGAAAAACATTTTGAATTGATGCGTTAATGAAAGTGTTGTCTGGCCAAAAATAACGATGCATTTTTTTTAACATGTCAGTGTCAAAAAGTGCAAACAATGACAAATAAAATCAAAGCATGTCAAACTAGGTTTACTGGTGGCACAATTGTAAGATCATTAAAATTATTTTATCCAACACATAACAGTTATGCCTGTCATTGTTAACGTAATTTTGGACAAGTAAACTCTCAAATAACACACTAGTGTGTTATAATCTATAACTCACTAGTGATTTATGTATTATTACTCACGTTTGTATTTAAAGTGGTATTCTATTTATTTATTACTATTACAAGCAGAAATCACATTGATATTGAAATGAAAGGAAAACGCTAACGATTTATTCGAAGTCATTTTAAAATTGGTTGGTTGGATTCTTCTAGATATTCTTCTGCTACGGTCGAGGACTTCCATCTTCCGTGACGCTTCAAAGTAGTCATGTTAACCGCTGCCAAAAGAGTCGCCGAAGACCTTCTCAGGCAGTGACCAGTTTAGAGCTCTGGTTTCTCCAATTTCAAAAACATTGCAATTCTTGAAGGTATCTTCGACAACGTATTTATTCCCACGCACTGGCTGGTACACCTCCATTTTTATAAAAAACGAAAAAGCTACTAGAACTAGTATTCCTTGGCCTCAAAGACATGTATTTTTTACACAAATAAATCGGGTTGACTGGAAATCCTTCTCTAAGTATGCTGAAACTTCTCGATTTCTTGTTTTTATTGTCTGGCAATATCGCAAAAACATTTCCCTTTGTCTTGAATATTTCCTATTTTCAAATTGACCAAAGTCACTTTCATTAACAGGTATTCCTTGTCGGGAGCTTCGTTCAAAATCTTCTCTATTTCAGGTCGTTCTAATGTCTTGAACTTTTTTGGTTTGTATCCCTGTTATTTGCTTTTCAAGGAGCTAAAGTTTGCCATATTTTGAAATGTCGTTTTTTTTATAAAGTTGAATAGTGGAGCGAAGCATCGAGTGTTTGGTCCATAGCGACGATGGGGCTAATTTTTTTTGCAAATGTAAAAAATAAGCCAATAGAACATTTTCATCGATACCTTTTATATTCCGTGAATTCATCCAAGACTCAAACATTTTGAACTCCTTATCGTAAACATCTCGGGACTTTTCTGACAAAACCTGCACCGCTGCTTCTTCCGTTTCCATAAGGATATCCTCAGGAACGTAATTTTCATCGGTTTCATCCATTTTCTATACGTTTTCTTCTTCAAAAAAGCTTCCGCTTTCTGCAGGGAAAACTGACCAGTGTCAAAATTTATTTAAACATTAGCTAACAATGTATCATGCCAGTGGCAACTAAACAAACATTTGACCAAAATGTAAAAAACTCACTGCTTATTAATTATTATGTCATAAAAAAAAACGATTCCTTCCACTTTTTGGATAAAACATTGTATGCCACTCGTTGGTTATGTTTCCTGAGTCACTTGATAATTTGTAAATCTTCGTCTCGTGACTTATTTTGAACATAACACACTAGTACCAAAAATAACTAATATTTTCACGAGTCGTCCGTGGCCAAAATGTAAACAAATACTCTTTCTTTCAAAATTTCTGTCAGAAAAAAACCTAACCTAAAAACATTAAATGTGACAACAACAACCTAGTGCGTTTGCATTTCTGTCAACTTTCAAACGTGGTTTTGTTCAGTGGGTCATTGGGGTTAAGTCTCTCTAATTAAAAATGTAACGGACTGGAGGCTTATTGGCCTCTCCTCAATCAGATATAATAAATGTATAAAATTAAACGCCCCTAAAGGGCACGGTTACATTTTATTTATTTACCAAAAATTTCGGCTCTGTTCATACGCTGGATTTTTATTTGCTGTATTGGACTGGAATAGGTAATAGTATTATAAAAGTGCTTAGTTTCAAGTGCGCAGTGTAAGTCGCTTGGGAGATATAGAGGGTAAATGAAAAATTTTAAATTAACAGATGTACCAAATTTTATTGCACTAGGTCAAAACCCGTTCAGCTTTAAAAAATATTCTGAAACTTATTTTTTAACCGCAGCATTTTTAATATTGTCCACAATAACTGATTTAAAGAGGTTTCGTAAAATCATAATCGAGACGCACACTGAGGGCAAAATGTAAATCAATGTCCCTCAGCTGTATACCAAATGTAATTATTTTTATTGCATATAGAACATATAGAAAAAATAAACATATTCGTTCAATTATTCTTTTTCCTTTGGTCCTTTAGGTGTTCCTTGTGGGATAGCTACCAATCCAATTTTGAATTTGCGTTATTCCCTCAAGATCTTTTGATCATTATTTTCTCTCTTTGAAACGCCTATTATTATTTTGGTTTTACCCAATGTTCTAATAAGTAGGTATATACTATGTGCAATTCCCGAACCTTAAAATGCATTCCAAACTTAGTTAAATTAAAGCATGCTCTATTCGCATAAAAATAAGAATAAAAGAAAATAAGGGCGAGAAGTTATTAGGCGTCAAATTTGTGTAATACATAGACCTTTTGCCCTTCAAGAAATTCATAGATCAATGTCAGATTAAAACAGGCGTTAATAAAATTTATGTAAATTTATATTAATAACAGTGTAAAAATATACCGGATTTTTATTTTTGTTTTTATGTTAAGAAGTATTCAAAAATAAAAAATTGAGTAAAAAAAGAAGATCAAAAGATCTTGGGAGGAAAGAACGAAAACTCAAAATTGGATGAGTGTCCTACAAGGAACACACAAAAGGCCAAAGCGAAAGGAGAAACAATTAAACGATGTTTCGCCCGGGGTGACCAGCGTGGGCTCATCAGTGGATTCACCAGTCACCCTCAATCCAGACATCATTTAACACTATCGCACACTCTGACTTCCAACTCTGAATCACTCACAAATAGGCATCGTTCCGCATGGTACTTATAATAAGTCACCTGATACGGGTTCGTCCTGGCGTGTTAATCTTTCCAATAGGAATATGCTCCTAAGACAATTAAAACAAGAAGTTTAACTCAGGTGACTTATAATAAGTACCATGCGGAACGATGCCTATTTGTGAGTGATTCAGAGTTGGAAATCAGAGTGTGCGATAGTGTTAAATGATGTCTGGATTGAGGGTGACTGGTGAATCCATTGATGAGCCCACGCTGGTCACCACGGGCGAAACATCGTTTAATTGTTTCACCTTTCGCTTTGGTCTTTTGTGTATTCCTTGTGGGACACTCATCCAATTTTTAGTTTTCGTTCTTTCCTCCCAAGATCTTTTGATCTTCTTTTTTTAGATTCTTTTCGGTTGATGGAACTGATTTGGAAGTTTAGCTAAAAAATTGAGTGTTTTTATGACTTTTAAAAAGTGCCTCGCTGCTCAAAAATTCAACTTAGCATTTTAAGTAGTAGTAGGTATAGGCACTATGAAAGCAAAAAATCTTTTACCAATATTTAACTTAAATAATAGGAATTAAAAACGCGAAGAATGGTTTTCAAAATACGCTATAAATGGGCACTTGGTTCATCAAATCAGGAATTTATCAGACCGCATTTAATAAAAAAAATCATCGTAAGAACGATTCACCTTAAAAACTTCAATTCGTCAAACCAATTTTTTATCCGAACCTTATTTCGTCAAACCAATTCAATACCAAATTCGATATTTAACAGACCCGTTTTAAATCGAACCACTGTTCATCAAACTCATTCAATATCAAACTCGTAATTTGTAAAAACTGTTTTTAATAAAACACGGAATTTATCAAACGGTTATTTAGCAAAACCGGATTTACTCAAACTCCTTGTTTATCAGAAAATATTTGCTAAATTGCTAGCGCATTTGCCAATAATACTTACATGAACTAGAGACGTACACAAGGGTGGCGCGGCGTCACGTCGTTCTATAAAAGTATTCGCAGGTAGTGTTCAATACTTTATGGTTTATGTAATTATTATTGGCGAATGCGCAATCAATTTAGCAAATATTTTCTGATAAACAACGAGTTTGACGAAATCCGGTTCAGATAAGTAATAGTTTAACAAATTCCGGGTTTTATTAAAAATTGGTTTTACAAATTACGAGTTTGATATTGAATGAGTTCGATTAAAAACGGGTCTGCTAAATTTCGAATTTGTTAATGAATGGGTGTGATAAAATAAGGTTTGGATAAAAAATTGGTTTGACGAATTCCAGGTCTATAGTGTATGATTTTATGATTGAACTTTCTTTTATTTAACGGGTTTGATTTTGCACATTCTGATAAACCGTGGACATCCTTTTAGATTAAGCTTTTTATATTAGCAAGTTTAAGACAGGTAAAAGAAACTTTTGCTCTTCCTAAATGACCAACGTTTCGATCTTTTATTGGTGTCTCTTTTAAGGTGTTTTCTCCCCCGTATGTGTAGTGGACTTGTTGAAAGAAACCCCCGTTGTACATCATTATGTAAATGGTCAGACTCCTTAATGGTTAAAAATATTTTTAAAGTAAGCAAGTTTAGGTCAGATAAAAAAAACTCTTTGTTTACTTAAGACCTTTTATGGGAGTATTTTTTAAGGTGTTTGCTCTCCGTGTGTATAGTGGACTTGTTGAAAAAAACCCCTTTGTACATCATTTTGTAAATGGTTAGCGTCCCTAATGGTTAAAAATTTCTTCAATTTTGGCGGGTTTAAGACAGGTAAAAAAACTATCTACTATATAAGTCACACAATTAGAGAACCTACTTTTTCTCCTCAAAGTTCCTTTTTTTTGTAATTCAATCGAATACATTTTTATAGGAATATTTGCAGATTTTTATTTGTAAATTTTTATATACACGCATAATCCATAACTATAAATATCTATGGTTTTAAAGCCTTTTTCGGTTTCGATTTGGGATTACAATAAATTTATTCCCCTCCAAATCCAACCTCTGATAAAGCTAAACCCAATTTTATGCCACAGCTACTATTATAAAGATTTCTATTAGAGGTTATCTAAAGGGAAACCGATATGCTGTGAAAGGTATTGTGGTTTATACAGCGAAAGCTGATCGAAAGACCCGGATTTTAGAGCACGGAAAAAAAAGTATTTAGTTTAGAAAAGTGTCCTAGTTCACTCAAGTAAATAAGTTGTTGTTATAGAGCCACTACAAATTTTGGTTCAGTCAAGTAGTTAGTAATATTTAGTAACAAAATCATTTACTTCGTTTAAGAATATATTTTGTTATGTAAAGTAATTGTGTTTGTAATTTAAGAAAATTGATTTTTATTACAAGAGTATACTCGATTGAGCTATTTCAGTTAAACAGACTATTTTACTTGGAGTAAGTAAATTTTACTTGTTTTAAATTAACACACAGGGTGTTTCGCGAACATCCAAGCAGGGGCGTTTTAGTGTTTTAGTGTCGATTTAAAAAAAAATGCTCAGAGTCGTCAATTTTGTATTCAAGAGGGAAACTTTTTGACTCTTTCGGTATTTCGCTAGGGTGCACCCCCTGACTGAGGTAACTTTCCCCTATATTTTTTAGATAAAAAAGATGAGTCGAGTGGTACCTTTTTTTAAAAGTCTTTCGACTCTTGTTACAACAACGAATTTTTTTTGAAAAGAGAATGATTAGTTTTTGAGATATTTGCGGGTGAAGTTGTCATGGGCGGATTCAATATTTATTTTTTGAACGTGTTACCATCGAATTTAGACTTTTAGCTCGGACACGTCGATTTTTTTATGCTGTTTCTATTCTTCCGTATCCATCACTCTCTGTGAGGGGTGGAGTGTACCCATTTTATTAAGATAGGGAAGATGAGTCAAGCGACACTTTGTTTTAAAGGTACTTTGATTCTCCTTATAACACCGAACTTTCTTTAAAAATTGATTGATTAGTTCTTAAGAAATTCACTGGCAAAGTTGCCACGACAAAAATAGAAATTTTCTGACCCTGTTATTGTCAAATTTACACTTTCCTCCCGGACACGTCGGTTTTCATTTTTCAGAAGCACCTTTCTATAATTTTAATTTTTCTATTCATCACCCCTTATGAGTGGTAACGATCACCCCTTTTATCAAGATAAGGACAGTAGGTCGAGTGATACCTTGTTTTAAAGGTATTTTGATTCTCGTTACTCGTTGCTGTAAGTTTGAGAAATGACATATGCCTTATGGGACTTTTAACACATGAGTGGAATAAATAATCGTTCCAAAAACAAAAATACTTTGAGGTCCCACTCGACCCACCTTCCTTATCTTGATAAAAGGGGTGAACGTAACCCTTGATGATAAGGGGTGATGAATAGAAACAAATTAAAGTTATAGAAAAGTACGTGACATGTTCGAGAGAAAAGTGTAAATTTAAGAATAACAGGGTCAAAAAATTGATTTTTATTTAACTCATGACAACTGTGACAGTGAGTACCTTGAGAACTTATTATTTAATTTTCAAAAAAAGTCAGGGGTGTAAGGGGAACCAAAGTACCTTTAAAACAAGGTATCACTTGACCCATCTTCCCCAACTAAATAAAAAGGGTAAACTTCTCCCCTCATAGAGGCTCATGGATACGGAAAAAAAGAAAAATGCAAGAATTTTAATATCAAATTTTCGCTAAAAATTTCATATTAAAATAAAATCTTTCAAATATTTTTTGAACGAAACCTAAAGCTGCTTAAAATAGAAAGTTGCCATAGACAGGTACATCGAAATCGTCTTAATAAACGCAAGAGCTTTTCTAACAACACATGTGTCTTCCTGGAGTTTGCATGAAGATAAAATCTTTATTTTTCTATAAAAACCAAAGCTGACATGTGCGGAGGCATAATAACGAGAGGAGAGGCCAACCGATCATTATTCCTCTTGGTGCTCTGTTTCTTTTTAATTCTAGTTTTTTCGTTTAAAGGAAAAAGGTGAAAGGAAATTTCATTAACCCACGCTCCCACGGGTTACCCCAAATCCGAGATGCGTTGATCTTGTTTTTCTAACGGGCTACCCCAATATTCAGAGAAAAACAAGATAATTAAAAGTGAAGGGAATACATAATTATAGAAAAGATTTGTGTGATAGAGGGCAGAGGGTGAGGGAATAAATCGGAAAAATGTTTTTCCTTGACCAGGATTTGAACCCGGGACCTCTAAAGTACCAGTCTAATGCTCTACCAACTGAGCTATCGAGGAACTGGGGTTTTAACTGGCTATTTGGAAATCCTTTCGTCCGATTCATTTGTTAGTAGTGGGGAGATCTTTGAAGCCTACTGCGGCTTTAAAAACCTAGACATGTTAAAACAAAAATTGGATGGTTTTCCACAAACCAAAACTACACTTTTTTGCACTCGACGCGCGTTTCGCTAACAACTTTAGCATCATCAGAAGACGATAAACAATGAACTAAATTAATCTACGCTCTATCTTTTATACAATCCTTTAGTGGGCGGAGATAAGACTAATAATTTGTGATTGATCACGATTTTTAATCCTATCCCCCCTCAACCAAAGAATAAAGTGTACTAAACGTAATGGGTCCTCTATCTTTATTTAAACTATTTCTCGATTTAATGATTTCCATACTTTCATATGCATTCAAAAGTCTTTTGTTTGGTACACTTTTTAGAAGTTTTAGGTTATCTAACGTGAATCTATGATTGTTTTCAAAAGCATGCTCGGCCACACTTGACTTTTCTGTTCTTCCGTATTTTAAGTGTGCTAAGTGTTTGAATAGAGTGTCTCGTTTGGCCAACATATTTGTTGTCACAATCCATGCAACTAATTTCGTAAATTCCACTTTTTTCTAGAACTGTAGTTTTATCCTTGGGATTTCCTAGTAAGTTTCTTATTGTGTTACCGGATTTATATACTAATTTAAGACCGACATTATTAAATACTTTTTTTAATCCTTTCGTATAATTAGGATTATAAGGAATTGATACAAATTTTGAGTCGCAGGTATCTTCTTGTCTGAAAAAGGTAGAATTCCGAAAGGTCTTTTGAAAAGAATGTCTATTTATCGGCTTATTTATTAAGCCTTCGTCGTAATCGTTTTCGCCAGCTATATTCCTAATCCTATTCTTTTCTGCTTCAAATCTTTCTTTGTTTAAGGGGAAATTTACTAATCCATATGTTAAAAAGTGCAAACTTGCAAGCTTTTGTTGTAAGCAATGAAAAGAGTCATTTAAAATATACCTGTTGGTGGCCGTTCCTTTTCTGTATAGGTCAAAGTCAAAATTTATTTTTATTTCTTATAACTAAAGTGTCTAGAAATGGCAGTGTACTGTTGTTCTCTGTTTCATAAGTAAATTTAATAGTGGGAAATTTGTTATTTATTTTTTTCCATAAAATTTTCATATAGATTAGTAAATTTCCCCTTAAACAAAGAAACATTTGAAGCAGAAAAGAATAGTATTAGGAATATAGCTGGCGAAAACGGTTACGACGAAGAGTTTCAACCCATAAACACCGTTAAAAGCAGTGAAGAGACGATCGAATAATCAACAAACTATTATGAGCACGCGCAGAGCTGCCTCGAACAACAATTTTTGAGCGAATCCGTTCTCTCGACTAGACCCAGTAGTTGGGAGTTGTAGGAAAGCTCTTGTGAAAAACGTCACTCGTATTATTTCAGAGCACGCTATTGGACGGAACCATCACGTGACCGAACTTGCTAATGCGCATGCTACTGCAAACTTGACCGCCTTTTAGAGTAGGCACAGTAGTCGATTTTTGTAAAAACGCTGATATTAAAAAAGCTTCCACATTGGAATTTAATCGTAAAAAAGATTTAGTTTTAATAAAAAGATAAATTTATTCTTTAGCTGATACACAGGATGATCGTGTGAATTTTTACATTTTTCTTAAGACATTTTTAAGAGGTAAAAGATATATATTTATACACAAGCTCAAAAAATGAATTTTGAATCCGTCAAATACGGTGCTGTAACAAAAGTCAAAAGACCTTTAAAACAATGTACCACTCGACCCATCTTCCCTATCTAAAAAAGAGGGGGGTTAGTTACCCCAGCCAGGGGGTGCACCCTAACGAAATACCGAAGACGTCAAAAAGTTTCCTCCTTGAATACAAAATTGTCGTGTCCGTTTCGATGTTCGTGAAACACCCTGTATATATTTCAATCAACAACATATACGTCAGTTATATTATTTACTTACCTACCATAAACACATTTTTTTCTATGTCTGCTATTATATCTTATAGAGTTTTTGTGTATTTTTCCATTTTAGGCTAAATGGCAGCTTCTGACCAGTGAGCATTTTGGCATGAGTAAGGATTTGTGCTAATTGGACGCCTTGTAGACTGGAGTTACAATGGAGCTAGTTAATTTAAAATCAAGTTTAAAAATGCTAGTTCGGCTAACGCGTCGTACTACGATCTGCAATCGCGTGCGAAAAAAGGAAATTTCCTCACTTCTTAGGTAAACTACTATTAATTGATTATGATACAAAAATGTTTTATTCAATTGTTTTTTTAAATCCATAAGTTAAGGAGATACAGGCTCTCAAGAAAACCTGTGAAAGTGTTTACAACTAATGGCTAAAATAGTACTTTTTTACAAGACTTTATTTTCAACAAACTCTTAAAATAATGGTATGGCGCTACGAAAAGCATTTGTTTGTCACCGACTACTTCGTTTTCAAATTTCGTACCACATCCATACTTAAGAGTATAGGGTTTCAGATTTACATTGTCTTTATTATTGGCCAACAATATTACAACTTTTGGTTTACTTTGTTGCGGACAGAGAGTAAAATTGTGTTTTTGAAGAAGGTATAAAAAACATTGTTTATGTCATGTATTCCTGCCTGTTTAATAACAATTGTTGTTTACCAGTTGAATCAGTAAAATAATTTCCACCTTTTTTTTAGTTATTATTTCTATGCTCAAAAATGTCTTAATTGTTATGATGATAATTTTAACAAGTTTGATTTTTTTTGTTTTTTCGACAAGTTCTATCAAAAACATATGGCGTGATTTTGACCCCCTTTATCTCAAAAACAAAGGATGTATGACTTTTTTTTTTATTTTTTCCTCCTTATTACTTTCTAAAATGTTTTTACTTACACCCTGTAAAAAACTCTGCTCCGAGAGTTGCTCTTATTCCTTACCGTGCTTGCACTTATCAATCCAAGTTAGGTACCTTCATGTAGTGTAAAATTAGGCAATATATCCATGCACCGAAATCTCTTTTCCAGTTTGACACATAATATTTCATTTCGTGCTAAAATGTGATGAATTTCGATGCTTTAACACGTCCTGTTAGAAGTAGTTTTGTATTAGCTGACGCCATCAATCACATATTGCCTTTATTCACTTCGATAATATACATCGACGGCCTAATGCAAAAAGACGCACGTTTGAAAGAAGGGCAGGGCCGATTTTATAGGTAATATGTTAGTTTAGTTTTTTTCCGCAACGTTGCAGAGGAAATTTTGACGTCATTTCACCAAACTAAAACCAAATGTTGCAAATATGGTAACAAGATTTAAACATACGTTTATATGGGGAGTTTCAGCAAGTTGCAAATTAATTCGAATTTTTATCTAAAAATACCATCGATCGTTGTACTTTTTTTTGTATTAATTATGTTTTTTTGCTTTTGATGTTGTGCCCTCAAATCCACAAAAGGCTGTTAGATCTTGACAGTTTTTGTGCGATCTAACTTTTTACTCGAACGGATCCAAAAGGTTTGTGATTTCAAATGGTTTATACATTCAAAAGTGAACGTATTTGTTGGCAAGGCGATTGGATATGCAACGTGCTTGTTTTTGTATTGTAGGTTTCATAAATATATATATGTCGCTATCTTTCTTTGACTTGTTTATTATGCATAGCTATCATATGGAATTAGTTGTTATTAAGGTCTAGTATCTCAAAAAATTTAATAAAAGGTTATAGTTTGTAGATGTGAGGTTACTTTATTAAAAAATACAAATTACAGTGATTTATTTAAATAAAACCAAAGGCGATTCTTATTGGGCTCCTTTCATAAAAATCTAATCTTCCGTCAGAATAAAAATCTTCTAAAGCGCAAGCCGACGATGAGTGCGGTTTGCTATGATCTTCCGTAACTTGACATCCGACCAGTTATATATTCAATATAGGGCGTGACTAACTCACGTCTGGACTGTATCCATACCCTACCCAGCTTACCAAGGCGATCTGATGAGCACCCCCTAAGAACGCAGTTTTCTTTTCCTGGAAGGATCTAATTTATGCTCCACTACCAATACATAGATAACACAGGACTGTCCTCTTAACGTCCTCTCTGAGGGACGGCATGGAATTAGCCTGCTCTCTAGCTAACTCGGCCTACTCCGCTTCTAAGTCCAAGTAGACTACCTGCCTGACCCGGGATGAACCCGGATTGCTTGCCATTTTAGCCATATAAAGCACTATTCTTCTAAAATTTAAAACAAATAATTCTAGCCAAAAAATTTACTAGCCACCGCACCGCCAACGACCTTGAGAGCTGGTGGAAACAATCAACGCTAGAGTATGTTCGCAAATTTAAAGTTTTGTTTGGAAAATGCTTCTTGCTTTTTCCAATAGCCGGACAAAAAATAAGCAGAACGGAAACAACGACGATTTTCCGTAATTCGCGGACAAACGTCTTTTTGATATCAGCACCCATAATAATAAAGGCTGATCTACATAAAACTTATAAAAGTAACACTCGTGGCATATCGGACAAAGCGTTTTTGCTTCTCACTTCATTACGACCAGACCTACAATATCTAATGGAGATTCCAGACATCTACAGACCTATTTCCTCCTTATTAGGAATCGTCAGGGAGTCATAGCATTGTACCTGGCAGGTAAAGCTACACAGGCATGCACCAAGCACACCTCTCGAATTTAAAACAAAAAGTTGGTAATCCGCGGAGACGTAGTAACTGTGTGCGCCACCTGTCGAATAAAACAAAAACATCAAAATTGAAAAGTGCAGAAGACCGTAAATACAGAATCCTGTACCTTTCAGTACGTTATAAAGAAGAAACCTGTAAAAGTATAAGGTCACTCTAACATGCCTCTTAAAAAGAGGTAACGTTCGCAGCAGTACCGCCCCCAATTCGAGCTTCACACTACGTGGTCCTAATTTTAAGCAATTAGCATTTGGTTGTGATTCTATACTTGTAGAAAAATACACACGCTGCGGTCCAGTTCGACCGGATGTTTTCACGTGCATCCTTTGGTCAATCACATGTTTGTGTGTACCTTTGTGATTAAAATTAATTGATATTGTCAAAGATTTGGATCTGACCAAACACATGGTGTGGGCCTCGCTAAAGAGGTAGTCCGTCTTCCTCTTGTTTGGGCGATCAGATCCTAATTACGACTCCTTGTGCCACACACTGGAAACTGCACCGACCTGTAGGCTACAATAAATAAGAGTATAGGCAGATGTAGCGAGAAAATTAGTGATAGGTGGCAGCTACTCTAAAGTAATTATTCGGCGTATTGCTAAATGTAGGAACAAAAACCGCATAAATTACATAGTTAAAGGAGAGACAAGGATTGTCTTTTTAATACTGCAATCAGAAAGGCAAAGGGAAACCACCTCATTATCCCCTCACCCAGGTGAATCATCAACATGACTGGAAGACCACAACCCCACAACCTTCAGTCCCCGGCAGGTCTTAAGGTGAATGGAGAAGATTGCAACCCGGAATGTACAAGGTGTGTCAGTTAGGAAAAGCGTCATCAAAATAATAAAAAGATTAGAGAACTAGATAAGTCAGATAGCTTAACTTTAAGACACTCAAATATCTCTTGTTCCTGTATCAGTTCCTGTATCAGACTCCTATATCAAACTTTAAGCCTTTTAACGTCAATATAATTCAAGTATACGCTCCAACCACTAAATGTCCAGATGATGTCTTAAAGGCATTCTAAAAGATTGATTTTAAAAGATTGATTTTTTTTGGATTTAAAATATGTCAAGTTTTGACAACTGAAAACAGTGAGATAGATATTAAGAACGTTAATAATAGGTAAAATATACAAAAATCTTATTAATCCATCTCTTTGTTACCGTTTTTCTCGAAATAATATATAATATTATTTAAATTAAGCTAATCATACTTACGTCGCTAATTTTACTAATGTTCCAGTTGTTTTTCCACTGGACAATGAAACAATACAAAGTCTTAGACGCGAGTATTTTTAAACAGCATGTAAATAATAGACACTTAAAGTAAATATTTCAACAAATCGGTATCGGTATATGTATCAAGTTCGAAATAAAGCCAAAATACACTACATTTTTGACTTGTTTATGCGATGTTTCGAACGATGCTCGCTTTTTGGAAAGGTGCGATGACAGAACTACTAAAAGCAATCGATTGCTGTCAGCTTTTGTGTCATCGCACCCGTCAAAAAAGCGGGCATCGTTCGAAACATGGCATCAGTAAGTCAAAAATGTTGTGTATTTTGGCTTTATTTCGAACGCGATACGTATACCGATACCGATGCGTTGAAATATTTACTTTGCTAATCAAAAATGTGACAATGACAAAGTTATTTATGGTCAGTGGTTGCCAACTATCACTGCCAACATACAAAAAAGTGGTCATACATTTGTCTAACAACTTCTAAATCGAGCTACTTAATTCTGGTAAAACAATAACGGTCAAAAATGCTCTAGTTTATCCTTGATTTGGCACAAAAAAATAGAAATTACCAATGTTATGGAGGACTTTAACGAAAAACTTGAAAACGTTCCAAAGAAAGACATTGTTATAAGGCAAGATCTTTGATATGTCAAATGAACGTAAAGGTCGCCTTGGATATGCCAAGGCACGTCTATGCAAGGGTGAACCAAAGTTTGGATGACCGTTAAAATTCTGGATTTTATGGATAAAAGACACAATTAAAACGGAAAACATTTATGCAATGATATTAATAGAAAAATAAAAAACAAGATTGAGATTATATATTTAATAACAGACAAGCAAAAATCCTTGTTGACAACCAAGCCAAAATCGTATCTGATATCAAAAAAAAACTAAACAAATGGTGTATGTGAATCCACTGACGAGCCCACGCTGGTCACTCCGGGCGAAATATTTTTTAATTGTTTCTCCTTTCGCTTTGGTCTTTTGTGTGTTCCTTGTGGGCCACTTATCCAATTTTGAATATTCGTTCTTTCTTCTCAAGATCTTTTGATTTTCTCTTTTTTTTAGATTCTTTTCGGTTGATGTAACTGATTTGGAAGTTTAACTTAAATTGTGTATGTGTTGAAAATGTCTTTATCGATGATCGGCTTAAAAATCCAAAAGAATTCTCAACCCAAGAGATAAATATAACACAGCCTAAAAACATTCAGCAAAGAAGTGTAAGGCTTACCGCCTAATAAATTTTGTGGTAAAAACATTTCTTTTGTCACGATTGGATTCATAGATTTTTATGAACTACTTAATTTTTTAGAGTTATTACTTATTAATTCTGATGCTATTAAAAAATATATACAAGTAACAATTCATTTATGATAAAATATTGAAAATAAAAATAAAAAAATAACAATAACTATAAATATTGTTAATAAGAACCTGCTAAATGTAAAAAATTTCACCTAGGGACTGATCAAAAGGAATGGTTTCAAGCAGAAACGTTGCATTACCTCTCTACATCGGAAGACTAAGCAATCTATGAGTATTGAAACTGCGTGCCTTTGGGTGTTTTATTTTATGACTACTTTCATTAATTACTTGTTTAGCTTTATTACCTCAAGGATCAAATGACTGAACAGAAATAAAAAGAAATTCCCGTTCTTTCAATTATTTTAAAAAATGTCTTGAGATATATTTTTATTTAAAAGAGAACGTAAAAGCGCAGTAGCCGTGAACTATAAGCACTAATTTTTTAATACATTCATAAAAAAATTGCAAAAATGAAAAGAAAAATACCTAAAGTAAGATAACACAAACGCATTTACTTCACCACCGACTAATTTATTTTCAAATTTCGGACCATACCTTTCTGTTAGCCATTTAACTTTTTTACATTATTTGTGTGCAGAAAAAGAATATTTTTTTTTATTCCTGTGTGTCTTGTGCATCAGCAAACACAAAAGCTAAAAAAGAGTTTTTTTCAACTCTGATCCGGCCAATTGTACACAGTCCTTTAAAATTTCGCAATTTTCTACCACATAGTCTTTTTAAAACCGAAAATTGCGCAAAGTTCCTAGGTTATCTAGTTTTTCTATTTTTCAGAAAAAACACAATATAAAAAAAATTTGCTGACGATTTAAAAATAAAGTATTTATATGTAATGCTAATCACTATTAATGAAAAAAAATTGTCATCATATAATAAACAGGTATCAAAAACACAATTTTCTCAAATTGACTTCTGTACGGAAGTCTATATTTTATTACTTCAAGCAGCTCTGTGAAAATAAGGAAAAGAAAATCTTGTTTTGACGGGCTTATTACACATAAATCGAAAGCAAATACGGTAAAAATTCGGAATGAACGTCCGCCGTTTCACGGCTTCGATTTCTGTCCTTGTCGAAAATGTACTATTGTAAAATTAAACTTGGTGATTAATTTCAGGTGTCCACAAAAATTGAATTTTAAAAATGATAAAAGCTCAGTTTTTACGGCATGTTTGCAAAAAAAAAAATAATGTCAGTTTCACCTAGGGTTATAAAATTTTACGACTTTTAATTAATTTTGTCGTGGATTCTTATACTAAATATCTCTAGAATTTTATAGACTGTTTTTTGATTTTGTAAAATTTAGTACTTTTTCTAAAAGTCTACATACCGAATTTATACTTAAATATTATTAGCAGTTTATCCAAAAAGGAATTTAGCGAGGGTGAATAAATAACAAAATCAATAAATAGCGAGCTTTCCCTCAAAAGGTAATGGTAATGGTATGGTCTACGTTTACCAATTAATCAATTGATTTTGTTATTTATTCACCCTCGCTAAATACCTTTTTAGATATATCAACTCCAGAGCTTAGGATATCTGTAAAGATAATTATGTCTGTCTCCGTAGAGACGCCTAATTTTCCTTCAATTTGAAGGTACATCTGCCCATTCTGCAGTTTGACAGATGGTTGTCTTTTACATGAATCCTGTATCACGTTTTTCACCATCATTTCATCTCCTAATTCCTAGCACCGTACCGATGAGCAACACTAGTGCGCAATCCGGATCAACGGTTACTATTACCTTTTGAGGGAAAGCTCGCTATTCATTGATTTTTTTATTTATTCAACCTCGCTAAATTCCTTTTTAGATATATCAACTCCAGAGCTTAGGATATCTGTAAAGATAATTATATCTGTCTCTGTAGAGACGCCTAATTTTCCTTTAACTTGAAGCTACATCTGCCGAGTCTGTAATTTGACAGATGGTTGTCTTTTCCAGGAATCCTGTGTCACGTTTTTCATCATCAGTTCATCTCCCAGTTCCTAGCACCGTACTGATGAGCACCACAAGTGCGAAATCCGGATCTACGGTTACTATTACCTCTTGATGGAAAGCTCGCTATTCATTGATTTTGTTATTTATTCACCCTCGCTAAATTCTTTTTTATATATATCAACTCCAAAGCTTAGTATATATGTAAATATAATTATATCGGTCTCCGTAGAGATTTGAAGGTACATCTGCCCATTCTGCAGTTTAACAGATGGTTGTCTTTTCCATGAATCCTGTGTCACGTTTTTCATCATCAGTTCATCTCCCAGTTCCTAGCACCGTACTGATGAGCACCATAAGTGCGAAATCCGGATCTAAAGTTACCATTACCTCTTGATGGAAAGCTCGCTATTCACTGATTTTGTTATTTATTCACCCTCGCTAAATTCTTTTTAGATATATCAACTCCAGAGCTTAGGATATCTGTAAAGATAGTTATATCTGTCTCCGTAGAGACGCTTAATTTTCCTTCAATTTGAAGGTATATCTGCCGATTCTGCAATTTTACAGATGGTTGTCTTTTACATGAATCCTGTGTCACGTTTTTCATCATGATTTCATCTCCTAGTTCCTAGCACCGTACTCATGAGCACCACAAGTGCAAAATCCGGATCAACGGTTACCATTACCTTTTGAGGGAAAGCTCGCTATTCATTGATTTTTTTATTTATTCAACCTCGCTAAATTCTTTTTAGATATATCAACTCCAGAGCTTAGGATATCTGTAAAGATAATTATATCTGTCTCCATAGAGATGCCTCATTTTCCTTCAATTTGGAGCTACATCTGCCGATTCTGTAATTTTACAGATGGTTTTCTTTTACATGAATCCTGTATCACGTTTTTTATCATCATTTCATCTCTTTATTCCTAGCACCGTACTGATGAGCACCACAAGTGCGAAATCCGGAACAACGATTACCATTACCTTTTGAGGGAAAGCTCGCTATTCATTGATTTTTTTATTTATTCAAGCTCGCTAAATTATTTTTTAGATATATCAACTCCAGAGCTTAGGATATCTGTATAGATAATTATATCTGTCACTGTAGATACGCCTAATTTTTTTTCAATTTGAAGCTACATCTGCCGAGTCTGTAATTTGACAGATGGTTGTCTTTTCCATGAATCCTGTGTCACGTTTTTCATCATCATTTCATCTCCTAATTCCTAGCACCGTACTGATGAGCACCACAAGTGCGAAATCCGGATATACGGTTACCATTACTTCTTGAGGGAAAGCTCGCTATTCATTGATTTTGTTATTTATTCACCCTCGCTAAATTCTTTTTTAGATATATCAACTCCAGAGCTTAGGATATCTGTAAAGATAATTATATCTGTCTTCGTAGAGACGCTTAATTTTCCTTCTATTTGAAGGTACATCTGCCGATTCTGCAATTTTACAGATGGTTGTCTTTTACATGAATCCTGTGTCACGTTTTTCATCATGATTTCATCTCCTAATTCCTAGCACCGTACTGATGAGCACCACAAGTGCGAAATCCGGATCTACGGTTACCATTACTTTTTGAGGGAAAGCTCGCTATTCATTGATTTTTTTATTTATTCAACCTCGCAAAATTCCTTTTTTGATATATCAACTCCAGAGCTTAGGATATCTGTAAAGATAATTATATCTGTCTCCGTAGAGACGCTTAATTTTCCTTCAGTTTGAAGGTACATCTGCCGATTCTGCAATTTTACAGATGGTTTTTTTTACATGAATCCTGTGTCACGTTTTTCATCATGATTTCATCTCCTAATTCCGAGTACCGTACTGATGAGCACCACAAGTGCGAAATCCGGATCAACGGTTACCATTACCTTTTGAGGGAAAGCTCGCTATTCATTGATTTTTTTATTTATTCAACCTCGCTAAATTCTTTTTTAGATATATCAACTCCAGAGCTTAGGATATCTGTAAAGATAATTATATCTGTCTTCGTAGAGACGCCTAATTTTCCTTCAATTTGAAGCTATATCTGCCGAGTCTGTAATTTAACAGATGGTTGTCTTTTACATGAATCCTGTGTCACGTTTTTCATCATGATTTCATCTCCTAATTCCTAGCACCGTACTGATGAGCACTACAAGTGCGAAATCCGGATCTACTGTTACCATTTCTTTTTGAGGGAAATCTCGCTATATAATGATTTTTGTTTATTATTAGCAGTTTTACCAATTCAACTATGAGATACTATAAAGGCACTGCCCGTGTATTTCCCTATGATAAACAGCGTAGCGGAAATCCTGGGACCAATGGATTAATGACGCAGCAGTCTTAATCCAATTGGCTATGTCATAGCAAT
This sequence comes from Oxystoma pomonae, assembly GCA_963921995.1. NCBI lineage: Eukaryota > Metazoa > Arthropoda > Insecta > Coleoptera > Brentidae > Oxystoma > Oxystoma pomonae. The sequence continues at coordinate 48,842,386 of OY998164.1, forward strand.
CTAGATTTTGAACGTTGGCGCTACGATTTTTTCGCTTCCTGAGCCTTTATATGCCATATATTATTATATGCGTGGGCCTTTTGATGAAGATTTTACGAAACTTATTTTAATCGATTGGCCTCTAGGTTAGGCCTTAGGTTGAGGGCTAAAAATGTTTTCGATTTCAATTAAAAAAATTTCTCAACTTTGTCCCAGCCCTTAGGGGCTGTAAATGGGCTGGATATAATTTTGCATATTATGTGTTTTTCCGGAATATAGAAATAGTAAAAATCTTGCTTATACAGCCCCTAGGGGCTGAGACAAAGTTGGATGTAAAAAATATAGGCTCTTAAAATGTAAGTGTTTTGACTCAAACTTGTAATTGTCAAAATATTTTGCACTTTTTGAATTTGGTATAGTAAATTTTGAACAAGTTGTCCAAGAGTTAATTTTTTTAGCTCCTATTTCGGGATCGCTCCTAGGGTTTGAGAATTTTATATTTCATAATATTTCTTACACCAAATTCATGAGTTTTAAATATGCATATGGATTGTTTTCTGGAATATGAAAATGGTGAAATTAAATTAGATCTCAAATTTGTGGTTATTTAAAATTGAGGAATGATCCACTGCGCCCCTGTTGGTGCATTTTTGTTGACATTGGCTAAAATATAAGTGAAATAGGAACCTTGTTAACAGCCACAAAATTTTTGAGTGAGATTCAGATGTGCAAGTGCATTAGTATGAAAGGTATGAGGGATAGTTTAAAAATATATTTTCACCTCTGTTGCCCCCTAGGGTTCACATATGTAATTTTTTTTTGACACACGAGTGTATGATGCCGAAAGGCCAACATACGTGCCAAAGTTCATTGGTCTAGCTTAAACCGTCTAAACTTAAGGAAAAAAACTGACACCCTGACCCTACTCTTTGACTGCAGCATTTTTGAGGCTGTTAACAGGTTAGAGTGTGAATCGATTAGAATAGGTTTCGTAAAATCTTCATCAAATACTCTACGCACTAAACGCTATGTCCCCTGAGTAAAAAAAGAAAGCGTTATTTATTCAATATTCCGCGTTTCTCCTCAGCGTTTCTAGGGGCGGATGGTATAGAAAGTACGAACTCCTCGAAATTTAGATAAAAGCAAGAGTGCGCATGCGTTCTCACCCGTTTTACGAAATTCGGTTGCTCCGGACCAGACGAGATGTGAGTGCTGCCTTCTCATTAATAATGACATCTTCGACAAAATTCCGGAGTAAACTACACAACAACGCCTAAGTGAGATTCCGAGATTAGAGGAGGTCGAAAAGGCAATCACATAGCTAAAGAATAACAAGTCAGCAGGCACAGATGGTATCGCTGCTGAAGTCTACAAACAAGGGGGTCCCGCACTTAATTCCCAAATGCACATTCTAATAAGTAAAATATGGACCACTGAGACCATTCCTGCCGAACTCAGAGACGCCTCTATAGTTACCATTTTCAAAAAAGGCGATAAGGCCCAATGTGGACACTACAGAGGTAAATCTCTGCTTTCTGTTGCTGGAAAGATACTTGCACGGATACTATCAAACCGATGTGGATTTAGGCCCAATCGAGGCACAGCTGACATGATCTTCAGTGCCAGACAAATTCAAGAGAACAAAATCGCCCTCTCTTCATAGATCTAGTCAAAGCATTTGATTCGGTCAACAGAGAACCTCTTTAGAAAATACTGGCAAAGGCTGGAAAATATATTCAAATTCTTAGACTACTACATGACAATATGAATGCAACAGTCCTGAGCAACGATGGACTAGGAGAGTCATTCCAGATTACGACAGGCGTTAAATAAGGGTGTGTTATTGCGCCCACCCTATTCTCTATATTTTTAGGTGCCATGCACCTTGTTGAGGAACATCTACCGCCGGGAGTGGAAATTCTATATAGATTCGACGGTGGCCTACTTAACCTAGGCAGACTGCGAGCAAAAACTAAGGTCTCGACAACCTCGGTAATCGAACTGCAGTACGCCGATGACAACATCGTAATGGCCGATACAGAGGAAGGCCTACAACTGGTAATCAACGCATTTAACCAAGCCTACAAAAGCATTGACCTAGAGGTCAATCTTGCCAAAACGCAAATTCTTCACCAACCAAAACCAGGTACGAATCCCCAAGCTCCAAACATTTCCATAAATGGCCATCCTCTGCAGAACGTGGAACATTACCCATACAGCATCGCCTAAAATGTGCTAGCGCAGCGTTCGGATGGCTTTCAGAGAGAGTCTTCAACAATCACGACATCAATGCAGAGACCAAGCTTCGTGTCTACAACACAGTTATAATACCAACTCTAACATACGGATGCGAAACGTGGACCACCTACAGAAGGCGTATCAAACGACTAGAAAAATATCAACAAAGTTGTTTAAGACGAATACTGCGAATCAAATGGCAAGACCGACGAACAAACATAAGTGTTTTAGAAGAAGCCAGAACAACTAGTATAGAAGCCCTTATCTTCAAGCACCAGCATCGTTGCACTGGTCACGTTATCCGCATGCCCGCAACACGTCGCCCAAAGCAGATATTTTATGGACAACTGAAGGAGGGAAAGAGAAATCAAGGTGGTCAACAAAAAAGGTACAAGGACGTTCTCAAAGGCAATATGATAAAGGGTCACATCGATATAAACAACTTCGAGACCACGGCAAACGATAGGGCTACATGGCGCCGAACAGTCCATGAGGGACCAAAACTTTTGAAGAGCAACGACGTAGACTAGAAACGGAAAAGAGAAAACGCAGAAAGGAGCGACAAAATGGAAGAATGGATGACCAACAACACCCGGCTGCTGCCGGAGACTGGGTGTGTCAGGACTGTGGAAGGGTGTGCGGCTCGAGAATTGGCTTACATAGCCATCAAAAAACGCACAACAGATAGCGACGATACAGAATAGAGGAAAATCATACTCGGTATCGAGTGATTGCCTATGATGATGATATTTTTTAATGCGAACGGTTGTTCTATACAGCAGATACCTAGCTTAAATTAAAAGAACGTGTCCGGCACAAATAATTCGATTTTCAACATCTTTGAATATACGGCGTTCATCCTTAGGACGGCAGCATGTTTCTACAAACTGTTTTTTTTTGTTTACAGTATTTTTCACCCGAAAGGACATGGGCCAAATAACACAGGTGTTGGGCTTTCGTGGAATGCCTTGGTACTTACATTATGTTGTAGACAACTTCTTTCTGAACACTGTTTAAATTGGACAAAAGTGTCGCTGAGCCGTAGGAGCTTCACAATTCCGATCCGCAGTTTAGATTTTGAAAATGTTTTGATGTCAAAAAATGGCAGAATTTGACTTCATTTATTTTTGAAAAGCTGAGGGCACTCAAATTCTCTTACCCCGCTCTAGGTTATTCTACCACAGAGTCACTGATATTGAAGGTAGGAATTTGACCAAGGAGTGTGGCGATTTTATACAATAATTTGAATATGTGTACCGGGTTTAACTCCGTCAGTAGAGAAATAATTGAATTTAAAATAACTAGAAAATCTTTATAGGTAAGTGGCCTTTATCCAACTTCAAGAATAAGTCAAAGAGTCACTGTCTCTCAGACTGCTTTGTGGTCACAAAGGATGCTAAAACAAAAATGAGTTAACTGGCCTTTTAGTTGAGAATGGTGTTGTGCCACGTAGAAAGTTTTGGCGCGCACTTGCTGTTAGTTAGTTCGTTCTTAGTAGTTTTCATGTTTTGAGTTAGTTTTATATAATTTAGTTTGTTGTTTTTATATTATTGTTTACTTGTTCAGCTCCCTTTGTAGCCTTTTAATTTTTTTGTTGAAAATGGTTCATCTTATCGAACTGAACCTGTTACGAATATAAATATTTTCTAGGCATGTTCAGGCAACATAGCTTTTTCATAATGTTTAATGCAGAAGTAAATATAAGAGATCTAATCATATCCACCCATTGTACAAGCAAAGTGAGAGCAAGTATATTAGAATTATGTGCACATGTTGCATCAATCCTGCGGTACCCAGGGTATGCAAGGTACGAAGAGAATGAAGTACGGTATCCTTCACAGCGTCTTCTTACTAGGATACTGGATGCTGCTCGTTGTCACGAAAAACCAATTGACGAAGTCTAGACAACAATGACAAAAATCAAAGCAACCGCGGCTTTTATTCCACTTTATAATGAATGCAGCGCGTTCAACCTCACAATATTACAGTGTAGGCTTATAGACTACATTCTTTTTAATTACCATAACAGCAACAATTTATATTCCCTTCGGGGCTAGGAAGAAGCCTTCATGCTTGCATTATTATGAAATCACCAAATCAAAAGATACCGGGGCTCCCTAGTGTCGAGTGTGCGAGAAGGAAAGACACGTCAGATAGCAATGTTTCGTTTCCCTGTATCTCAGTGATAACATAAATACCTAGCTATTTCTTCACAATTCCGCAATCTGACCTTTTAGGACTATATAAAAAACACAAAAACAACATTTGCAGAGGTTATAAATGACCGCCAATCAAAGCTTTCAAATATGCGCGAAACTAGTCTGGGTAAAGTAAAAAAATCGTGGCGCAAAATTGAACTTTGCATGCAAAAGCAGGTAAAACATCACAATCATCCGCTGGTGAGTTAGGTCCCAAAAGTATGATTAGTACCCTTAACATTAAGTCTGACATTATGAAGTAAAAATATTCTGACAGTATTAAAATCCAAACTTTGGATCGAAATTGTGAAGCTCCTACGGCCCAGCGGCACTTTTGTCCAATTTAAACACTGTTTAGAAAGAAGTTGTCTACATTATATGTAAGTAACAACGCATTCCACGGAAGCCCAATACCTATTTTATTTGGCCCATGTCCTTTATACATATTTGATTGCCTTTAACTGTCAATGGGAGTTTTTATTCTGACGTTTAGTAATTTTCTTTCTGTGTGTTGATTATAAAAAAGGGTATTTGGAACATTTTTTTGCGTTGACGCAGTAAGGATTTGACAAGTTTTTATTTATAATAAGAATAACAACGCGTTAGAGGTATATAATTTGACTACAAAATTGTAACATGGGATAAAGTTGCAGCAGAATAATATTTTGTAAAATTATTGAAAACTATTAATTTTTTTTAAACATGAGAGCCATTTTATTAACTAAAAACAAAAAAACTTTCATTAATTTTCATGATTTCAAGCAGTTCAAAAACTTTATTTAACACTACAGTGTTATTATTAATACAACTTTAACAGCTGCTAAAGTGCATGTTCAAAACCGCTCTTTAATGTCACAAAGATTTCATGAAACTTTTCTTTTTCACATTTTTTATCTTATCATTTTTGGGATCACATTCTTTCCCTTATATTTAAAGGGATAAAAAGTAAATGAGGGCCTAGTGAAAAAACTGTTACAAAGAATTTTTCATTTAAGCCGCTCTCTGACGAAACAATTTTGTGCAAATCGCCTGACTCTTTCTACGTGTGATTTAACTAAAATTACATAAATATGTGAACATTCTCTATTTCCACGCAATATCGCAATCAAAAATCAATAAATAAAAAAAAACATAATTTAGCTTAACATGATGTAAATAATTAATAATTAGTTTTAGTTTTACTTTATACTACTGTACTCTTAGTTAACCATTTTTCAAAATGTAATTATGTATTTTTGTGCCTCTTTATAATTGGATATTCACTTAAGAGTATCTGTCGAGTGGACCATTTCGCAAACATAAATAAATAAATAAATAAATAAATAAATAAATAAATAAATAAATAAATAAATAAATAAATAAATAAATAAATAAATAAATAAATAAATAAATAAATAAATAAATAAATAAATAAATAAATAAATAAATAAATAAATAAATAAATAAATAAATAAATAAATAAATAAATAAATAAATAAATAAATAAATAAATAAATAAATAAATAAATAAATAAATAAATAAATAAATAAATAAATAAATAAATAAATAAATAAATAAATAAATAAATAAATAAATAAATAAATAAATAAATAAATATATAAATAAATAAATAAATAAATAAATAAATAAATAAATAAATAAATAAATATATAAATAAATAAATATATAAATATATAAATAAATAAATATATAAATAAATAAATAAATAAATAAATAAATAAATAAATAAATAAATAAATAAATAAATAAATAAATAAATAAATAAATAAATAAATAAATAAATAAATAAATAAATAAATAAATAAATAAATAAATAAATAAATAAATAAATAAATAAATAAATAAATAAATAAATAAATAAATAAATAAATAAATAAATAAATAAATAAATAAATAAATAAATAAATAAATAAATAAATAAATAAATAAATAAATAAATAAATAAATAAATAAATAAATAAATAAATAAATAAATAAATAAATAAATAAATAAATAAATAAATAAATAAATAAATAAATAAATAAATAAATAAATAAATAAATAAATAAATAAATAAATAAATAAATAAATAAATAAATAAATAAATAAATAAATAAATAAATAAATAAATAAATAAATAAATAAATAAATAAATAAATAAATAAATAAATAAATAAATAAATAAATAAATAAATAAATAAATAAATAAATAAATAAATAAATAAATAAATAAATAAATAAATAAATAAATAAATAAATAAATAAATAAATAAATAAATAAATAAATAAATAAATAAATAAATAAATAAATAAATAAATAAATAAATAAATAAATAAATAAATAAATAAATAAATAAATAAATAAATAAATAAATAAATAAATAAATAAATAAATAAATAAATAAATAAATAAATAAATAAATAAATAAATAAATAAATAAATAAATAAATAAATAAATAAATAAATAAATAAATAAATAAATAAATAAATAAATAAATAAATAAATAAATAAATAAATAAATAAATAAATAAATAAATAAATAAATAAATTTATAAGTAAAATAATAATTTAAACTGATATATTCTTCTGAATAATATGACATACAATTGTCGAACGCACCAAATGGTGGAAATGAAAAAGAAATTCTCATTTTGACCTAGAATCGTCTAAATATATTTTTATTTTATTTTATTTTAAAACGGAGTATACACCGTGAACTTTAAAGCGCCCGACGCGACGGTTTCAATGAGGAATAGAAAAAATGTTTCCTAGACCAAAATATCAAAATCTTACTTATTAGGCCACCATATCAATATAGTATGGGATTACTTCGATTAATCACATCCTATTAGATACACCAGGTAGTGATACTTCGTAGCACGTCATACGCAAGTTTTATAGATAAGAAAAACATACCGCCATGGCAGCCGGCCTGATCTCTGCTAGGTACTTCAGTATACTCCTTGCGCTAAAAATTGTATGCGACTAGTTACGATATCGCGCGCGCGAATTGTGAAAATACGCTTTTAAAGAAATCTAGCAGAAGACAACGTGAAAAGTAAATGGATTACCTAAAGAAGAAAAGGAGGAAGCTGCAAAAGGAAATGAAAAAGGCAGCAAACTGTCAGTTTTTAAACAACGGAGTGAGAAAAATATTATGCTTCTGGCTAATATTTTTTGGCATGGGTTTGTTTATTCTGTAATAACCACACATTTGTTTTTATTACGCATAAAAACTTAAACCCTGCATAGTTTCTGACTTATGTCCGATAAATTAGTCTCAATAAGAAACTCCAAATGTTTACTTACTAGCACGTCGTTTTTCATATATTATATGTGACGACGAATCTGACAGAACGAAAAAATGCCGAAAAAACTTATCAAAAGAAAACGTGAAAAACAAATGGATTACCCAAAGAAGAAAATGAGGAAACTCGGAAAGGAAGGGAAAAGGAAGCGACGTTCAAGTAAGTAAGGCACATTGTCAGTTTTAAACACTGGAGTAAGACAAATATTAGGCTATTGGCTATTATTTTTTGGCATGGATTTGTTTATTCTGTAAACACACATTTGTTTTTATGACTCATAGAAACTTAAACCCTGCATAGTTTTTGATTTATGCGCGCCATATTAGTATCAATAAAAAACTCCATAATGTTACTAAAATCCTTTTCGAAAATATCAAATTTTAATTTCCAGAATAATTATTATAACAAAAACCCTTCACCCGTCGTAATCTAACAAGAATTCTCAACCGAATTTTCGATGTAGACGGAACATGACTCAGAATTTTTTTTTTGCCTAGCACGTAAAAACAAATACTATCATACCGGGTGTCCAATTCTCTAAGAATATTATAATATGTTTACTTAAAAAAGTATTATTAGCACATAGTTTTTCATATTATTATATGTGACGACGAATCTGACAGTTCCTCAACTGGTCAGACACTAGTAGTTCCTCGAACTCTAGCATAGAGAGGCACCCCTTAGAGAGTATATTAGGGGGGACAGATGATAGTACATTGAGTCCAGATATATCAGCAGAGCTAGCTTGCAGATGGAAGAAGCATCTTTCTATGGGAATATACGGAAACTAAATTTCCTCGAAAAACACAAAATTCCCGGAAAAATTGCCAAATTCTTCAAGGAATCCAGGATGCTAGCATCCACAAAGCAAAAAAGAGATACGTAACTCTCGAAAAACCATTTTGGGAAATGGTTTGACAGCCTTAGAGCGGGTTTTCTCTAATTTGGCCTAAACAAAAAAGGGAGAGACGAAGCACTTGATGAAGATCTTTTGGGTCTTGCCGAATCGGCGCAGATGTATTGCATTGGCCACAATATTGTTGTAATCCATGCAAAAATATAATAAATTACTACTGCGCAAAATCCAGATCTTTTCTTTTTTAGCGAAGATTTTGCCGAAAATTGCAAAAATATAAAAAATACGCCGAAAGGAAATATTAGAGCTAAACAGTGAAAGATCGTATTCCTGTCGGAATTTTTTTTTTCAGAAGAGTGGAATCAAATAACTCAAAATAAATTAGTTGAGTTGGACAAAAGGTTACAAAATTCCCTTTGTGGACAAACCTTTTCAAGTTTTCACCCCCAAAACCTCAAAATTTACCAAAAATGAGTTAAAAATTTATTCTAAAAGCATACAACATTATAAGTAGGAGCAGTTAAAACTGTTAATAACTGTCAAGATCAGTTTTTGTTAAGCTATTTTTTAAGACAGAGCGATAACAGGGGATTTTAGATTTATCTATAATCCTAGAAACCTACATAAAGTTCTTTCGCCCACCTCATTTTCAACTGGAAGATATTAGAGAACGTAATTACTAAAAACTGCTTCCTTGCGACATTAGATCTTAAAGATGCATATTTTTTGGTTCCAATGTTTGATGAATATAAAAAATATTTAAGATTTTCTTTTCAAAACAAAAGTTGAATTCCAATGTTTACCATTCGGTTTAGCCACTTCACTTTTTTGTTCCACCCTTTCAGTCCTGTTTCTCTTATCTAAAAGATTAAGTTTTTTATCAGCAATTAAAAAACCATACACAATCGAATTAAGAGATACAATTTTTTAGCATTTATCCTTAATGCAAAAAAGATGTGGATATATATCGCACAAAAAAGAATAACAAAAATAAGAACAGCCATTAAGATTATTCCAAGAAAAAAAAACAATTAAAGAGGTTTCGCAAATTATAGGAAGGCTATCCTCGGTTAGTATAAAGTACGGCTTGTTGTACGTAAAAACCCTGGAGCGAGAAAAATATCTTGCCTTAAAGGCTAACAGGAACAACTATAACAAAAAGATGCTTGTTAGGTTCTTGAGTGAACTTGAGTGGTGGTTAAAGCACATACTATTTTACAGCCTAATTATAACATTAAAATTTTCTCCGATGCATACAAATCGGTATGGGGGTGTGCTGCAATGGAAAGGAAGCAAAGGGGGTTTTTTTGGCAACAAGGTGAACAGGAGAAACAAATAAACTTTCTTGAAATGAAGGCAGCTTTTTATGGCTTAACAAGCTTTGTAAAAGACTTTAAAAAATTGTCATATTTTACTAAGAATTGATTGCTATTGGGAGAATGATATGGCAGAGAGCTTAGGTATATTTTTTTGTATTTGCTACGTACATAAATCATATAGCGGACAAGAAATCTGGTATAAAAATTATGTATTTATTTGCAAGCTACCTGAACAAAAAATGCCACCGGTTTGTGTCGTGGCTTCCAGTGGATGCATTCACAATGAATTAGAAAAAGCTTAACTCTTATATATTTCCTCCTTCTTCACTGTTTCCAAAAATGTAAAAAAAAGAGAAAAAATTGAAAACGATAATGCAATATGTCTGGTGGGTTATTCTATCTGGAGAACTCAAGCAAGGTATCCAAAATTAGAATCCGTGATTCGCTTAAAAGTTATCGTTTTAAATCCAAAAGGTGATTCACTCTTATCCTCGTTTAGGTAACCCCACCCACTATGAAAGAATCTTTCCCCTAGGGTTAGCAATCTTATCAAGGTGGCCTATAGTAAAAGGGGTGTTTGGGAGGATGCAATTTATTTTTTCCAAATAATGGAAGTTTTGCGACAATAATATTGAGACCATCTTGCAGCCTAATGTAAATCAAGTTGTATCCGTTTTAGAAACAGAATCTCAAAATACTGGGAAACGTAGGTCTGCCTTAGATTTAATTTGCGAGCAGAAAAATCAGAAATGGTAGATACGTTTATCAGACGCATTTTTAAGCTGCACACTCAGTTTCCGAAATATAAACTTAGTATCCGGAACCAGTGTTACCTTATATAGATAACTTGTACCCTTTGGTAAATTTATCATTAGGGTTATTAACTATAAAAATGGTACTTCTTTTAACTCTTTGTTCTGCTCAAAGAGTTCAGACATTTTCTATAAGTTAAGTAACATCAAGGCTAACACAGAGCGCATAGAAATAATTCTTAAAGATATTTTTAAAATATCTGGACCCAGAAGAATTTAGCCTTGGCTTAAGTACCCTGTTTCAAAGAAAATTTACAGTTCTATTTGTGTTCTACCATTACATATTGCATACAGAAAACAACACTATTTCGATGAACATAGGATAGACTTATTTTAATAATTAAAAAGCCTCATAAGCCCGCTACATCCCAAAAAATTAGCAGGTGGCTTTAAAAAGGTCTAAAAAAACTCAGAAATAGAATCAAATTTTAAAGGACATAGCACACGATATGGGGTGTCTTCCGCAGCATTAAGGGTTGGTGCATCAATCAAAAGTATTAGAAAGGCTGCGGGTTGTTCCAAAAAAAGGAAAACGTTCAATCGATTTTATAATAAACCTTTAATTTCAAAAGATTTCTTAGCTAATTATATTAAGAAATATATTTTAAACACATTTAAATTTTAAACCTTGTGGTTTCGTTATTATTATGTAACTTTTTAACTAATATCGCTATACTCTCTAAACAACTACCTGGTGTATCTAATAGGATGTGCTCAATCGAAGTATAATTAAGGATTAAACGACTTACCTGTAAGAAAGTTCAATCCAAATTATACGAAATTGGTCACATCCTATTAGACGCCCTCCCATTTAGATATTCATGTATTTTTCATGCAATTTATTTAAGTACTAGTCAACCCGTCCTTGGCGATCTTAGTATTTCAGGAAAGTTTTAGAAGTATACTGAAGTACCTAGCAGAGATCAGGCCGGCTGCCCTGGCGGTATGTTTTTCTTATCTCTAAATCTTGCGTATGACGTGCTATGAAGTATCACTATCTGATGTATCTAATAGGATGTGACCAATCTCGTATAATTTGGATTGAACTTTCTTACAGGTAAGTCGTTTAATCCCTAATTAAAATCGTGAAATTTTGACTTTTCTTACTTTTATCAAAAATAAGTTACTAAAGCTCCAAAACAACTTAATCGACGAAGAAAAAAGTTGTCTGTTGGTCTGTCGGTCTTTTGTCTGTCTGTATACACAAATTGAAGACAGAAAAGGTCCGGGTCGCAGACGGATATCATGGCCTAAAAATGGACAATGGTATGGTGTTAGTACTACGATACTTTTCCGAAAAGCAATGGACAGGGTACAGATCGCGCTGATGATAGCCAACGTTCGAAGAGAGCATGGCACTTTAAGAGGAAGATGGTACCTAAGTAAAATCTTAACCTAAAAAGTATTTGAGTTCCGAAGCTGTCAAGCGGTGCGCTGCGTGAGAAAAATTATTCTTTTCGTTCAAGAAAGTAAAGAAAGTATTCGTCAGGAGATTCACCACTTAACGCCTGCAAATATTAAGAAATCCATCAAATATTTGGAGGCAGTTTACAAACTTTTGTTCAGAAAAATCCTATGATTTTGATAGAGCAGATATACATGTGAAGAAACTGGCATTAATCTTTAGGACTATGGCTTTAATATGCGCAAAAAGGCCTGTGAAGACTAAAGGGAAATAAGAAAAGGGTAGTAAAAGTTTTATGAAATTCCACTGCCAAGGAGTTGCAAGTATATTTTTCTAATAATTTGTAAACGCAAGAGCTGCAAAGCGTCGCCAGTTGCAAAAAGATCCAACAAAGAGAAAGACAAGTTCATCCGCTTTATCAACAGCAGAGTTAAATACACCAGATGGTCTCCAAGGAAAGTTTTTTTTACATTGCCGCTCATGACTTGGCTTGGAGAGGAAATGAAGGAGCTGCAGCATACGTAATATATTTTGTAGGAAAAATGGCCCATTCAAAACTATTCAAGACGGTTCACAAAAAAATGACAGAAAGTAAGTGGTTGGTACCAAACGTAACCAACAAAGAAATATGTCCAGGAAAACTTTTTAAAAAGCTAACAGGCAAGCGAGTCCACCTCATCAAACCCAATCGTTTATTTTTAGCTCCCAATCCAAATTGACAGCACGCTAATTTCAAAAGTTGGTACAAGAACAGTCCGGCTGGACAAAATTTAATTTAATTTATTTATTATATGGATAAAACCATTTTACAATAGAAATACAAATACAATTACAGATAAAAATACATCATACATACCTAATCACTAATGAACAGATTAAACAGAAGGGGTCCAGAGTGAGACCCCCTGGAAACAACTGAAGGAATCTCAATAGAGTCGGAAATGTAAATAAATATTTTCACGAACATGATTCTCCTTATGTCACCCAGAGGTCTGAAAAGCCCAAAGCTTTAAGCTTTTCTGGCAAAAATCGCAGGTTGACTCTATCAAAGGCTTTCGAGAAGTCCGTGTAGATAGAGTCAACCTGCTCATGATTTTTGAATGCCGCTGTTATGCTTTTTTGATACACTTCTAAATTAGTAACTGTCGATCTTTTTGATGTGAACCCATGTTACTCAGAAACTGCAATCGATTTACATGCCCATGAAATATGTTTAGGGACTAAAAAATCCAATATTGTTGGTATTTCCGATTGTGTACATACAACTCTATAATTTTTGACGTTTTTCTTGTTCATATTTTTTTTAAATAGGTTTTAAATAGCTATTTTTCCAATAGGAAGGGTATTCACCCGAACTTAACGACACATTAAATAGATGTTTTAAGGGCACGGCCAAGGTAAATACGCAATTAATTAAAAAATGGGTGGGAACCCCATCGGGCCCTGATGACAGTTTTTTTGGAAAATTCTGTATACGATTTATAATATCTGTAAATGATATTATAAGTGAGTGAGTAGTTTGTTAAATTGCAGTTAGTGTCCTGTTTATAAACTGTAGAAAAGTGATCCGAAAATAAATCTACTCTCTCGTGAAGACTATTGCTATTCGTTTCGCCCAGATACATCGAGTTTGGTAACGAATGGCAGTTTCTTTGGTTACTACAAAATTTCCAAAAATCTTTTGGATTTCCATGAATATCCCGTTCTATTTTAGTAATGTATGAATTATGGCAATAAGTGGTAAGTTGTTTACATTCATTACATAATGGAGAAAAAGTTACATAAACTTCACGAGATCCAGATTCCTTATATTTTTTGTGATCTAAATTTTTCCTACCTACAAGTTTCATTAATCATCAGTTGGAAGTGACGTGAAAAAGGTCAAAATAACAAATCACTTTGCAAGAGCCACCGCTGTTTCAAATTTAGCCAAGAGAAGAATTGGTGAACAGCAATTAATTAAAAATCACAGGACATGGAAATAGTCACTCAATAAAGCTACATGTGCAAATACATTTGAAGCACCATCAGAAAACAATTGATGCAATGTGGTCTACTTCAAATTCTGTTAAGCCAAGTCAAGAAACTCTAAAGCAAGAACAAGCCACTGCTTCCAATACATCTGCGATATTATGTAATAATTGCGTTTTTCATATAAACTATATTGACAATATTGAAAATAAAGTAAATAATTGATTTTATTACATAAATATTTTTCATATAGGTACAGGGTGATTTATTATTTTTGGACACCCCGGTTATAGCCGTTAATATTAGAGATAGAAAAAATGCTTTAATATAAGATTTTAATAATTTTGTCGAATTTTTTTGAAAACTCTGACAACAGCTGTCAAATGTCATTCCATATGTTAAATTTTGACATTAACTTTCTTATTTTAAATTGACCACCGTGTATTTTATTATTTTGTCAAGTTTCATTTTCCTTTCATATTTTAAAAATATATCAATTGTCTAGTTGCGCTAAACAGTTTTTGAGATATTGCATATTTTTGGAGAATTTTTGCACTCCCGTTAGTGCCGTTAATATTAAAGATTAAAAAAATTAAAAACAAAGGTTGTTAAAAGTTGTTGAGTTTTTTACGGACTTTATATATATTTTGCCAAAAAATGTCAAATGTCATTTTTATGTCAAATGTATAAATAACTAAACTAAACTACTCTATTTTTAAATACGAACGACAACAACAATGACCACAAGAAATTTACTAATCTAACAAATGCTCGAACACATCACCATTTACTTCAACACAAACTTCATAACGCCTCCTTAGGCCAGAAATCGTGTTGATTATGATATATCTTTCTATTCTATATTTCTTTCTATTAATACTAATTTCTTCCTTATTTCCTTGATTTTCAATTTCTTCTAAGGTGTTCGGGTGATTTGAGTAAATAGTCTCCTTTAAATCGTCCCACAACCAAATATCCGGAGGTATTAAATCTGGAGAGTATAGTTATTTATACGTTTGACATAAAAATGGCATTTGACATAAAAATGACATTTGACATAAAAATGACATTTGACATGTTCTGGCAAAATAAATATAAAGTCCATAAAAAACTGAACAACTCTTGCCTTTAAACTTTTTTTCTATCTTTAATATTAAGAGCATTAACTGGAGTGCAAAAATCCACCAAAAACATGCAATATCTCGAAAACTGTTTACCGCACCTAGAAAATTGATATATTTTTGGAATAAGAAAGGAAAACAAAACTTAACAAAATAAAAAAATACAGGGTGTTCAATTTAAAATAAGAAATTTTACAGCATTTGTCAAAGTTTTCAAAAAATTTGGACAAAATTATTAAAATATTATCTTTTTTCTATCACTAGTATTAATCGCGATAACCGGGATGTCCAAATATAATGAATCACCCTATACTTAGTTAAATTAATAAACTAAAATAAAACTAAACGCAGTTTCTTCCTATTGTTATTTAACTAAAAATATGCTTGTAATATACACTTAAGACGTCTTTTCGAGACCGATGATTTCGAAACCGCTTTGAAAATATGCGTAAAATGTTATTTTGGCGACGAAACGGTGACGTCACGGTAGAAAACATTCAAAGCGCCTCGGCCGTCGTTTCGAACACGGTTCAATATGGCGGTACTTATACTTATAATTTTAATATTAAAGTTATACTCGTTGCATATCAGACAAAGCGTTTTTGTTTCTCACTTCATTACGACCAGGCTTCCAATGTCTAATGGAGAATCCAGACACCTACAGACCTGTTTCATCCTTATTAGGAATCATTAGGGAGTCATAAGATTGTACCTAGCAGTTGAAGCTACACAGGCACCATGCACACCTATCGAATTTAAAATAAAAAGTTTGTAATCCGAGACGTAGTACCTGTGTGCGCCACCTGTCGAATAAACCGAAAAACAAAAACAACAAAATTGAAAAGTGCAGAAGACCGTAAATACAGAATCTTGTATCTTTCAGCAGGTTATAAAGAAGAAATCTATAAAAGTATAAGGTCACTGTAACATGACTCTTAAAAAGAGGTAAAGTTCGCAGCAGCACCGGCCCCCAATTGGAGCTTCATACTAAAAGGCCTTAATTTTAAGGCATCAGCAAGCAATCGTTCCAGAGGAGGCTTGTTGCGCAGAACTAAAAAGCCAAAATATTTAAAAAAACAAAGTGAATCTCGTGTCCGCAAATAAAAATTAAACTAACACTCGTGTCCGATCAAAGCGTTTTTGTTTCTCACTTCATTACGACCAGACCTAATGAAGAATCCAGACACCTACAGACCTGTTTCATTCTTATTAGGAATCATCAGGGAGTCATAAGATTGTACCTGGCAGTTGAAGTGCGAAACAAAAATGCTTTGTCCGATATGCCCCGAGTGTTACTTTAATTTTTATTTGCGAACACGAGATTCACTTTGTTTTTTAAATAATTTTAATAGTTTTAGTTTTACAAAATTTTATTAGTTTTTCATATACGTACAAGAACAAATTTACTTTGCTCCGCAGTTCTGGAAGAAATGGATTTTTAGCTTATAGATTGTTCATTTCTACTTATTGTAGTTACACGGAAATACTATTAAGATCAACAGAGGACACTTCATTCCAAATTGCTGCGGACACTAGTAATGCTAGTTCCATTTAGCTTCTGTATCTAATTGTTAGCAGCCATATTGAAATTGGTCGAGAGAATTTGGAATGAGGTATACGTTCTATAATTTTATATAAACTTTCAGTTACTACAAGAGGTAGAAAATTGATTTTTTTAAATTTGTTACTCTATATGGCATACAAAACCAGCTTACCATTAGTAGCGATAATCATAGTGAACTGTCGTTATTTTATTTTGACAGTACAAAAAGTCAACAAAAATTCGTGTGTTCTAGTAAAATATTTTGCAGTAAAGCGAACAACTTTTTTATTTTTAAAATGAACCGATTTGAAAATCATTAAAATTTCTGATTTAATTCGCTGTTGGGTACCGAGGCAAAAAAATTTTCTACAAAAAAAGTGTGATGCCATGGTGACCTGTCAAATAACACCCTTTTGATTGGTTAAAAATACTGGTGTGGAATTTTCACCGAAAAAACTATACACCTAGCAAATGTAAAGTCTCTGGCTGCTCCGAAAATTGTTGAAAAAGCAACGGTTTGCAATAAAAGAGGCAACAGTTCTGTAAATAAAAATAAGTAAAATCAAAAGACGGTCCTGCATTTTTTAACGTATAAATTAAGGCATATTGGGCCTGGCATCACGTTTTCTTTGTTATGTTCAGTATATAAATACAAACGAATAGCATAGCCACTTCAACAGGCGTATTCATTTTTCATTCATAAGAGTAGATATTTTTTTTTCTGTAAGTAACCCTGATTTAGGAAATGTCTTATGGTACTACCATGAAGGTAATTTAGGCTCCAAAATACATTTTTATTATACCTTTATCAAAAACATGAGTTTGCAGATAACTAAAGCATGGCATTTTTTGGCTACCGATGCAAAAAAAACATTCTTTTTGATCACGGGTGCAAAAGAAGATTTGTGTCCGTCTTTTGCTCAAAATTAAAGAGAAATAGCGTAAAATAGTAATATTGAAAAAATCTAATTATTCTTGCCTAAAAATTAAGCAATTTTCGCCAGTTTTTACCAAGTATTTACAAAAAAAGTCATTAAAATGTCGCAACAATCAACGTCACCGAGTAAAAAGACATTTAAAAAAATCATTTAAAAACCTGGTCAAAATATCAAGCTGTCAAAAGATTAAAATGTCGCAATAATGAACGTCACTGAGTAAAGAGGCACATCGCTATGGAAACCATTTTTATTTTATTTACCAGCCGCCTTGATTTATAGTCTAAAGATGGTGTGATGCGAGAAGTGCTCTTCGTTCGAGATTTTTAATACTAGTGGCTAAAATAGTGCTTTTTTTACAAGAGGTTTAAATTAAAACGCGAGTAAAAAAAGCACAGTTTAGCCGCGAGTTGTTAACACGATTTTTTAATACCTTTATCATAACTCCAAGAAAAAGAGAAAAAATATTTTTTAAAATATAGAACGAAGAGGACTTCTCGCAACACACCATCTTTACACTATAAATCAAGGCGGCTGGTAAATGAAATAACAATCGTTTCCATAGCGATGTGTCTTTTTACTCGATGACGTTCATTTATAACGACACCAATTCAAATAATCGCCTTTTTAACGCCATCTCAAATTAAACTAGATCTGCACAGAATCTGATTATAGCTGGAGATTTCAATTTTCCGAAAATACAATGGCCTTTAACGGGCAACAACTTCGTGCCTAACACAACTGAACAAGGTTTTGTGAAAACACTTTCAGACTGTAATCTTAATCAACTAGTGGATCAGCCAACGCGTTTTAAACAACACCAAGTTCCATCTTTATTAGATCTTATAATAACCCCAGATTCGAATCTGTTTCTGTGAACGCACCCATTGGAAAATCTGACCATGGTATAATCACAAGCAATTTGCAGGTTATTAACTACAAAAGTACTGAGAAAAAGTTTAACAAAATAGACTTTCGACGTTTGAAACAAGAGTTAAGCAGAAAAGATTGGTCTGATGTACTAAACGCCAACACCATGAATGAAATGTGGACAAGCTCTAAGTTAATGCATGTAAATATAAACCCAACCAAACCATGGTTAACTCAAAACTTAATACAAAAACTCAAGCACAAACAGCGACTCTGGAGAATATATAAACAAACAAAAACTTAAAGAGACTACCAAACCCATAGAACCTTCTCTAACCAGCTTTCAAGCGATATTGAAAAAGCAAAAATTAACTTCGACACTACTCTACTTCAGAAACCCAAGTCTTACTACTCATACGTCAGACAACACCTATCAAGCCAAGTTTCAACACCAGTCATAAGAAACAGCCGGGGTCAAACATGCAATGACAACATCGAAGCAGCAGACACATTTGCAAAATATTTCTCCACGGTCTACTCAAACGAACCCGTAGGCCAACTATCCGACTATGCAGGTACTGTCAACAGACCTTCCATAACTGATGTTCCATTCACTGAAATCGAAGTCCACAGTATATTGAAAAACTTAAAAAGTAATTCCGCTTTCGGGTCTGACGGGATAAACTCGAAAATTCTCAAAGAATGCTCTGTTGAGTTAAGTGTACCAATACATCACATCCTAAGGAAGCCACTCAATACAGCATCGCTCCCAGATGAATGGGTGACTGCAAATATCACACGAATATTTAAAAAGGGCGACAAATTAGATTGCTCCAACTACAGACCAATAAGCTTAGTGGGCATAGTATGCAAAGTCCTTGAGAGGTTAATTGTGAAAGCAATGTTGCCATTCTTGCTTCAAAACGACATAATCCCACCTTCTCAGCATGGTTTTGTACCAGGTAGATCCGTACTTTCAAATTTAATTTCATCCCTTAATGAATGGACACTTACCTTAGACACCGGTAATCCCTTGGACATTGTTTACTTGGACTTCAGTAAAACATTTGATAAAGTTCCACACAAGAGACTTCTTTTAAAACTTAAAAAGGTCAGAGTGCGCGGCAAATTACTCAAGTGGATACAAGCATTTGTAAGTAATAGAACTTTTCGTGTTCGCGTTGCGGATTCTTTATCAAATTTCATACCAGTCCCCTCATCGATTCCGCAGGGCTCAGTGCTAGGTCCGATATTATTTTTAATTTACACTGGAGACCTCTTCCAGTCATTAGAAAGCCATGCTAGTGCGTATGCGGATGATAAAAAACTATTTGAAAATCCGTTAAGCCTGGGCAACTACATTCAAAAAGACTTAATACGAATCCAGTTGTGGTGTAGAGAATGGTTATTACCCCTTAACATCGAAAAATGTGTAGTAGTTCATGTTGGCCGCAACAATCCCCGTCGTCAGTACCACATCAATGGACTACAAATCCAAAGCGTCTCTGCCCAAAAAGACCTCGGCGTCACAGTAACCGATTTATCCTGATCTCAGCATGCAAATAATGCGGGTAAAAAAGCCAACTTTTATCGCGCAGAAAGCATTCCCAAAACCAAAACCGGAGTTTGCCGACAAGCTGTATATTACGTTTATTTGGCCAATTTTAGAGTTCGCAGCACCTGTATGGAACCCCTGGTTAATTGGTGACCAAAATCTGTTAGAAAGAGTGCAAAGAAAAGCGACAAGATGGTCACCCGATATCCGCAATCTAACCTACGAAGAAAGGCTCTCTAGACTGAAAATGCAACCACTATCCCTACAACCCATGCAGGGCAACCTAATTCAATTATATAGAATGACGCATAATCAATTTCCCTCCTCAACGACTCTTGTTACACTAAATGATGACCACAGACTCAGAGGCCACCCATATAAAACTCGCAAAGAAAAGTTTCGTACAAGTCATAGACTATACTTTCTCAGTAACCGCTACTTTTATGAATGAAACAGTCTGTCAGCGGACGTAGTGATCACCCCGAATTTATCAATTTTCAAAAAAAGATTCGATTCATATTTAAATGGACATTTGGCGTAAAAACTTATCAGTTTATAGGTATTAATGAACTTTAGTTTTGTTTTTTAGTATTTTTTTCTTGCAAGAATCAATTTTATTTTAATTTATATTTATTATTTTATACTAAAGTATTTTCTATTTGTGCTGTAATAGGATTTAATCCCCTGCATATAATTTTTATTTAATAATAATAATAATAATAATAATAATAATAATAATAATAATAATTTTAATCTTTGACAATTTAATATTTTAATGATATTTTTAAATGATTTTTTCGTAAATACTGGCGGAAATCACTTAATTCTTAGGCAAGAATAATTAAATTTTTTCAGTGTTACTCTATTCCGCTATTTCTCTTTAACTATGTGTAAAAAACGGACACAAATCTTTTTTTGCATCCGTGATTAAAAAAAAGTTTTTTTGCATAGGTAACCCAAAAAGCCATGCTTTAGTTATCTGCAGACAGTTACTTAAATCATGTTTTTGATGAAAGTATAAAAAAAAATTATTTTTCTGTCTCTTGGATTTTTTGATAAAGTTATTAAAAAAAATATTGTTAACAACACCCAGCTAAACTGTGCTTTTTTTTACTTGCGTTTTTAAATACCTCGCTGCGCTCGTTATTTAAAACAATGCTTGTAAAAAAAGCACTATTTTAGCCACTAGTTGTAAAAACTACTATATCGTAATTTAAGCGGTAACGTCTTGGTTTATCGATTTTTCTTTCATATTTTTAAGACATAATTTTGGCCACATTTTATAGTTTTTTTTTTCAAAACGTCGTTTCGTATAATAAAGAACTCACTTTTTTTCAAGTTTTTGACTGTTGTGTTAGGGTTTAATTTTTTCTCTGTAAAAATGAAAAATATTTAAGGATGTTGAAGGGAGAAAGCAGAATTCAAAAACAGTATTTCGGAGAAAAATGAAGATAAATTGTTGATCAAAACTTTGATTTTTTTTATCTGTCTGTCATCTTGAGAATCTTGAGCATCTTGCCATTGTCATGCAAATAATTTGTATTTTACTATTTTTATTAAAAAAAGGCAAAAATTGTAATTTTGTATGTGTAGTACATAAGGTAGTATTAATTTCTATTAATCAAAGTTCTTCAGTCTTTAAAATTACCAAGAAACGTATCTTATTTTAAGCTATTTTAGCACATCTAAAAATATTATATCGGGTGTTTGTTAAAATGTTTGTAGCACGCGCCACTTTGTGAGTGATACCTTGTTTTGAGGGTACCCTAAATGTCTTTAAAATCATATAACAATTTTTCACTTTTACAAGTCCATAGACCATTGCAATTTCTTTATTTTTTAAGAAATCCCAAGGTACGTCGACTTAGATTTTGTAGTACATTTTATTATTGAATTTGTTCTTCTAGGATACATTTCTACGAGGAATGCAATAAACCTGAAAAATTTGAACTTATCAAAGCATATCTCCCTCGAGACAGATAGGCGTTGCTATTGATATATATCTTTTCAAGCTTGGGTGGTATTTATTAAAATACGAATATAAATGACTTACCAAAATGTAAAATCCCCATTAACTGTGCCTATCCCCTTGTCAAATTTAAAACTTTTCTCCTCTGGCTTCACGCGTCGTTAAATATTGATCATTGAGACTTTATACCCAGCAGAAACCTTAGATTATTTAACAAAAAGAAGGATTTGTGCTTACTTTACTTTTCTTTTGCCAAATTAAAGGATATCGCACATAAAGGGTCGAGGACTTTAACTGAAAATAATTCTCTAGAGCCTCAGGATAAAATATGTGGATGAAACGAAAAAACACATCTCCCTTAACTTTTTTTAATGGAATGATAGTACCGCTTGTGGCATTTTGTTGGAAAACCCTTTTAAAAAGAAAATTGACTTATTCTTTTTTATGCTATATTCAGTTTATTTAGTTTAAACCTTTACAAAAATATAATTATTATTCTGATTTTCTTTAATAAACTTTCGCAAAACATAATTTTTTTAGCTGTGGGTAGTTAAACCTCTTTAGGTAGATTTAACGTTTAGTAGATTTTTAAGATAATGCAGTCAATTGAACTTTTAGACTCAATTTTCTTTTAAAAGGCCTGTCCGAAAAGTCCTATTTAACAAAATTAGTGGGGGTAACTTTTACCCTTTAAAAAGGGTATTTTTTTCTATATGACTGGAAGGTCCATAAAAGTTAAAGTTTTAAAAATGTTACAAACAACTAAAGTAATAGTTTAGTTTAATCAATTTAAATTTTATTTAATTTAAACTAGACAGTATTCCAAAACAAAATGGATTGGTAACTTACAGCAGTGGTAGTGATTAATTGCCATAACCACTACAAAGTGTCAAATAAGCGTTACAAAATTTCTTTATTTAGACATTAGACACTTAAAGTAAATATTTCAACGCATCCGTATCGGTATACGTAACGCGTTTGAAACAAAGTCAAAATACGCTACATTTTTGACTTGCTCATGCCATGTTTCGAACGATGCCTGCTTCTTTGACGGGTGTGATGACAGAATCTCGTTGCGTATGGAAGGATGTACGTATCGTTAGGGACCCACGAACGTACGCAACGATTTCAATCAGCAGTCCTGTCATGGCACCTTTCAAAAAAGCGGGCATCGCTCGAGACATCGCATAAACAAGTCAAAAATGTAGCTTATTTTGACTTTGTTTCGAACGCGTTACGTATACCGATACGGATGCGTTGAAATATTTACTGTAAGTGTCTAATATCTACTTTATTTTTGTGCTTTAAGTAGTTGGCGGGGTTAGAACTTGATATAATAAGTGTAAATAAAAAAATACTTTTCTAAATTAATAAATTTTGAAGCGAACTTTGAGCTAGTATGCCCGATTGGATCTTAAGTATATAATTTTTCTTTATTTCAAGCTACTGCGGAGTCCAGAGCAATCCGTTTTGGGCTGCCAAAAAGTTGACTATTTGTTGAATACTTAGTTAATAAATATAAGAAAACGTTTGACTTTGTAGTTATTTTTTAATACATTTTGTTTAATATACTTAGCAATTAAATTAATTTCATTAGGAAGGTTTTGTTTTATTTGAAATATTTAAGTTTATTTTCAAAGTTTACTAGAATTAAATGCATCCATTTAAAATAACCATAATTTTAGTATATGATTCAACCTTAATACCCGCGCATTCGCCATGATCCGTAGAAAACAACTACAAAATGAACAACATATTTTAGTCAAATGTAGAAAAATTATTCCTGGTAACAGTGGCTTTTAAAGACTTATTATTTTTAAATTCTAAATTATATTTTTAGACAAATTTGTTCGTTAATTAACTCCAAAATAATAACTTTTTGTTTACTTTGGAAAAGAAAATAAAAATATAATTTGGCTTTGTAACTAATGAACCGATATGAGTGACATTTTTTTGAGGAATAGTGGTCTTTTATAAGTTTCTAAAGAGTATACACAGAAAAAAAGAATTACTTCAGTCAAAGCAAATTGCTTTTATTCAAGAAAAAAATCCGCTTTCCTAGACACGAAGACAATATTTTCTTGACAAAAAAAAATAATTGTTTTGAACTAGTCATTTTCCTTGAATATAAAGATTGCATTACCCGAAGAAAATCCATTTGTCTTGAATGAAAGCAGCAACCATATATTATACCATAGAAATTAGTTTAAAAAAATATCTCGGTTTAAAAAAATAGGCTAGCGATAACGTCTTACGCTAAAAACATTATTTTCTTGTTTTGACATAGTCTTTCTCATCTGACGAAAATTAGAAAAATACGTTTTCTTGATTAAATTAAATTTTGTTTCGCACCAAAAGCATCATTTTCTTGTTTTGAAATATATTTTTTCATGTTTTGCTTTAGATAATTTTATCTCCCTTAAAGGTGAATTTGAATAAAAAATGCGCTTCTTCCAATTATTCCAATTATCGATTATTTTAAAAAACTAAATAAAAACAATATATATATATATATATATATATATATATATATATATATTTTTGAAAAACCACGCGAATGGTCAATGGGAGATACCTGAAGCCCCCACTGTGTGTGCAAAATTAAAAAAAAAATAAAAAAAAAACTAAAAATTTTCGCGACATCGACACGCCACCCGCACGGATAAAGGGCGAAATTTGAAATGCCGAAAGGTCTGAATTTGTCTTCTCGTTTGAGAAAAAAAATAATTTGTTATTTCCATTTAAGAAAATATGGATGTAATTGTCTTGTTTTAAAATTAAATTGTCATTTTTGTTTCGAGAAGCCCCGCTATTTTGAGTTCAAAAAGTATAGTTCTTGTGCTAAGAAGATGTAAGTAAGAAATTTTATGTCTTGTTTCGAAATTACTTTTTCTTCTCTAAAGATAGTTTGTTTTGAATCAAAACAATTTTTCAAGACAATTGTTTTTTTTTTCACAAAACAAGCGGTTTTCTTACATGAAAAAAAATCATTTTGGGCGAAGACTTTCGCTTTTGGGTCAAGACCATATTTTCAAGAAAAGCACTTTTCTCCAGGGAAGATTTTCTTTTTTTCTGTGAAGGGAAGAAATACCGTAGCGTCAGTCACTCGTTTTAATATAGTCAAACAACTTCCATATGACTAGAAATTATTTTTTTTTTCATTTTAAGGAATAAATTTTAATTTAAACGACGAGTTCGTATTTAGTGTCAATTTATTGAAAAATTTGTTTTTATTTAGTATCTGAACCTGTTTTCGACCTTTAAGTCATCAGTAAAAAACAATCTAAAGGGGGAAAGGATTAACCATAAGTTCTTGTCCTAGATGTATAAGCTGAACTTACTCTGGTTTCCTTGCTGAGAAAACTCCAAAATTTAAATTTAAAATTTTGGAGGATCACATTTAAAATATTTCTTAAAATCACGGAAGCGTCAAGTTACTTCATTAGGTTTACATTTTCTTGTTAGTTTTAGCGCCAATAGTTTTTTTGGAAAAACATTTTTTGCAGAAATTTTGACACAATAGCTTTCTAGTTTATTATCCCAAACCTCAAATACTTTTGGAAGCGTAACCTAGTGTTAGTTGATTAACGGCTTCAGTCTATTTGGTAATAAATTTTCTTTATTTTTTTTCTGCTATAATAAGAAATAGTTCAGGAAGACTAGATTCTTTAAAAACTATAAAAATAAGTTAACTGACGGTTTTGGAGATGGCCAGAAAAATCAAAAGTCATTCCAGATAGAAAACTGCAACAGTTCAATACTCTTTATTGAAGGGGAAATATTAGGATTCTTCACTAAAAACTTTAAAACGATTATGGAAATTCTCCAAGAAAACACAGCAGGCAGGAAGAAGGAAGTATTAGAAGAGAAAATTTTATTGTATTCTTGGTAATTCAAAAAAGTTTATTTTTAAAAAATTCAGTTAAATCATACAAAATTATACGCTAAAAAAAGAATTTTTACACTGAGTTTTCGATTTCAATTTGTTTGGAGAGTCTTTTGAACCTCGATACCGAGTATAAACAACTTATGCAAAGACGTATAGTTACTCTTTTATTTTTATTTATTTATTTGAGACAAACAGAATGCCAACAGGACGAATACCAGAACGGAATTAAAAAAGTAACATGATAGTTACAAGGTAAGCAGCTTAAACTAAATTAAATCTAAAGCATAACTAACATTAAACAAAAAGTTAGTATTCTAGATCCTATTACAATAAATAGTTGTTGTTGTTATAACTTCTTATCATTTGAGAAATAGGATAACTTCTAGTCTAGTTGTCCAAGAAAGTTGGCTCCTTAAAAAGCAGCCTGTTTTTTTCAAGCTTTTATTTAACTTGCAATGTATGTATCTAATAACGAACTATTTTTGTTCGTGTGGAATCTTGCAACTTAATTTTGGCATGCTTATATAGTTGCAGTGACAATACAGGAATATAGTGTGATGAAATTGACAGCTCCCCCCAACTCGAAAGGGGGGAGGGGGTACAGTTGAAGTACGCCCGATTTCGTTAAAATTTGTTGTGTTAGGGCACTTGAGGATGGAGATATATCTAATCAGATTTTGAAAATTCAATATGGCGGATTCAAGATGGTCGATTTTTGGTCATCTTTTGCTAACCAAAAAATTAACTAACTTATACTCATCCGATTGCCTTCAAATTTGGCATGCATTTATAGTTCCGGTGAGAATACAATAATATGTCATTATTAGGCATCTGTCTTTCCTAAGAGGGGAGTGGCGGGGGGGGGGGAACACCTAAGTTTGTCCGATTTCAACCAAAATTTGTATACGGGGACTTTTGGGGATAAGGAATACGAATTTTTGATCAGATTTTAATAACTCAATATGGCTTATTCAAGATGAACGATTTTTAACTTGTACACATCCGATTGCCTTCAAATTTGGCATGCATTTATAGTTCCAGTGACAATACAATAATATGTCATTATTGAGCACTTGTCCACCTCCGAGGAGAGTGAAGGGGAAAAAACACCTAAGTTTGTCTGATTTTAACCCAAAAATGTTATAGGAGCTTTTAAGGAGGGGGATTATGAATTTTTGATCAGATTTGAAAATGTCAAAATGGCGAAAATTAAGGGTGTGTGTTCAAATTTGGAATGCGTTTATAGTTCCGGCGACAACACAATAATATGGTATTATTAGATACACACTTCCCTCTAATGAGGGAAGTGGAGGGGAGAAAAGATTTAGTTTGTTGGATTTAAATCAAAATTAGTATACAGGAGTTTTTCGGGAAAGGGATATTAATTTTATGATCAGATTTCAAAATTTTAATATGGCGGATTCAAAATGGACGATTTAGGGTACAAATCTAAAAATTAAAAAAAGAATATTAAAAAAAACTTTTAAATAACTAGCTTTTATTAAATACATTCAAAAGTAGAAAATAATTTTTTATCTTTCTTATACCATAATAAAAGTGACGGGAGCAAATTAAAAATTTTAACTTGTCCGATATGCCACGAGTTTTACTTTCATTTTTATTTGCGGACACGAGATTCATTTTGTTGTTTTTTAAAGAGTCATGTTACAGTGAACTTATACTTTTACAGGTTTCTGCTTTATAACCTGCTGAACGGTACAGGATTCTGTATTTGCGGTGTCTTGCACTTTTCAGTTTTGATGTTTTTGTTTCTCGGTTTATTCGACAGGTGGCGCAAACAGTTACTACGTCTCCAAGGATTACAAACTTTTTGTTTTAAATTCTAGAGGTGTGCATGGACACTGTGTAGCTTCAACTGCCAGGTATAATCTTATGACTCCCTGATGATTCCTAATAAGGATGAAAGAGGTCTGTAGGTGTCTTTATTCTCCATTAGACAATGGAGGCCTGGTCGTAATGAAGTGAGAAACAAAAACGCTTTGTCCGATATGCCACGAGTTTTACTTTCATTTTTATTTGCGGACACGAGATTCATTTTGTTGTTTTTTAAATAATTTGGCTTTTTAGTTCTGTGCAACAAGCATTCTCCAGAGCGATTGCTTGCTGATGCCTTAAAATTAGGGCCACGTAGTATGAAGCTCCAATTGGGGGCGGTGCTGCTGCGAACGTTACCTCTTTTTAAGAGTCATGTTACAGTGACCTAATACTTTTACATGTTTCTACTTTGCAACCTGCTGAAGGGTACAGGATTCTGTATTTACGGTGTCTTGCACTTTTCAATTTGATGTTTTTGTTTCTCGGTTTATTCGACAGGTGGCGCACACAGTTACTACGTCTCCAAGGATTAGAAACTTTTTGTTTTAAATTCTAGAGGTGTGCATGGTCACTGTGTAGCTTCAGCTGCCAGGTATAATTTTATGATTCCCTGATGATTCCTAATAAGGATGAAACAGGTCTGGAGGTGTCTGGATTCTTCATTAGACATTGGAGGCCTGGTCGTAATGAAGTGAGAAACAAAAACGTTTTGTCCGATATGCCACGAGTTTTACTTTCATTTTTATTTGCGGACACGAGATTCATTTTGTTGTTTTTTAACTTTATACGTAGCTTTTATTATGGTAAATGGTAATATTGTCTACTTTTGAATGCATTTAATAAATTCTTGTTCTCTGAGAGCTTTTTTTAATAAAAATTTATTGAAGTCTCTAGTTGGTACAACAAAGTTAATTTGTAACAGCCATTCAGGAGAGTCAAGTGAATTATTTAATAGCTTAAAAAGAAAAAAATTGCTCATTTGGTTTACGGCAATCTCTACTTTTAAATAATTTAAACGAATATCTTATGATGCATGCTGCATCCATGCTTGTGGTTCTCATTTTGAAGTTTAAAAAAATCCTGTAACTATGCAATTGGAAAATAAAATCTAAAATCGTCAGCAAATCCAGCCAATTTAGAAAACGCTAAACAACAGCACACATCGTTAAGTAAAGCGATAAAAAATAGTGGTTCAAGGTTCGAACCCTGAGCGACGTCTGACGCTACGTAATAGAGCTTAGACTTGTGTCCAATTACCACTACAACTTGACTTCCACCGTAGTGGTAAGATGAGCATATTTTTAATAACGATCCATGTACACCGATCTCGGACAGCTTTTTTATAAGCAAATTAAAATAAATTTTTCCAAATGCTTTACTGAAGTCACTACACACAGAGTCAACTTGTATTTTAGCATCCATGGTAAACAAAATATTTTCATAGGTCAAAAAAAAACACCAGAAATTCCTTGTTTCCAATGCCGACGTTGCCTGAGAAGATGCCTATTAGTACCATTATTTTTTTTTTAAATTAATTTCTCAATAAAATATAATAACAAATGGTACGTGGTAAAATGAAGTAATGAAACAATTTTTACAGTCGTTCCAGTGAGCAGTAACTTAATCTTAAATGTATAGAATTTGTTTTTTTACATAAAACTTATTATTATTGGTGTTTTTTTTTTAAATATACGAGGTCGCACAATAGTCATCGTACAAGGTCCTTCAAAATTATAGGTTACAATTTTAATCCAGGGAAAAACAAAAACGAGAAGCTAACAAAAAAGGAATAGAGGAGAAGTTGCTTGATTTTACAATGGCGCAAGTCTGTTAATTAGATGGAAATAGGCTGCACTAAGACTATCAGTATCCTTATTTTTATTAACATTGTTTTTCTCTCTTTGTATATGTAACCTTTCCTGAAAATTACGTTTTTGCCCGTTTTTTTGATTCGCGGTTATTATGATTTCAATAAAGTTAAACTTATGAAGTGAATTAAAGCTGTGTTCTCTAAGGCCTGTCTTTTTAACCAAAGTATTAAATAGATTGTGTGGTCTTATAATCCTTTCACGTTCAGAAATTCTTGTCTTCAAATATCTTCCAGTCTGGCCAACGTAATTTTGAAGGACCTTGTATAACGACTATTGTGCGACCTCGTAATTAAAAAAAAAAACACCAAAAATAATAATACGTTTTATGTAAAAAAAACCATTTATTATTGCCTTTCTGAAAAAAAATTCAAAAAAAGCTGCTTGTTTTTTCAAGTTGCGGTATGTTAACTTTTTGTTTGTTTATTATTATTTGGTGTTTATTACTGTTTTTATTCAACTTAAAAAATTAAAAGAAAAAGAAAAGGTGTCTGTTGAATGGTTCTCATCTACAGTTTGATTTACATATTAA
The DNA here is from genome assembly GCA_963921995.1 of Oxystoma pomonae. Taxonomy (NCBI): domain Eukaryota; kingdom Metazoa; phylum Arthropoda; class Insecta; order Coleoptera; family Brentidae; genus Oxystoma; species Oxystoma pomonae. The sequence continues at coordinate 48,872,573 of OY998164.1, forward strand.
TGTTTTAGTATAAAAGAAAAATTGTGTTTTTAATTGTGGTTGTACTTACCTGTGTTTAAAAAAAACATAATTTTTATATTTCATATTTTTAAAAAGTAAAACGTGTTTGTTTATTTTGTTTCTTAAGTTTTAACCATTTTTTGTATCAATTTTGTAGTGCCCTGATGATGACTATAAAAAGTCGAAAGGTCGGCATTGGAAACAAGTAATTTCTGGTGTTTTTTTTGACCCTATACAACCTATCCCTCCAAATTAAAATATTTTCAGTATAGATTACTAGGTTCGTATCAACGGATCTCTTTGGAAAGAATCTTAGATTAAACAATAAAACGAGATATAACGGTAAACAATACTACCCCGATCAAACATCCATAAGATATTCATTTTTGCATAAAATTCACGGTTGAATCGCTTTTTTAATTATAAGTACTATGTTACAAATTTTTATACAAGGTAATTAGCCTCAGACTAATAACTAAATTTTTTTAATTAAATATTATATATTTAATAATAATAACTAAATTTATAAATGGTAGAACTAAAAAATACACACCGGCAGTCATGGTGTCTCGTCGAAGTACAACACCCGTAATTTACTATTTGTTTTCAAATTTCATGGTAGTGTAGTGGATAGAGTGTTTGCTTTAGGAGCGGGAGGTCGTGGGTTCGATTGCCACCAAAGATTGTTTGTTTTTTTTTCCTTTTTTTATTTTTTTTTTTAAATATGCTACTTAAACTTTTCGCATTTGTTTTCAAAATATGCTCGTAAATATTTCATAGGTATTGAAAAGTTGTTGCAGTGAAGTTAATTGCAAGAAACCCAAAAAATATCAAAATTTTCAGCTCATTAGTAATGGGAGCAGTTTTAGGTATTTTTTATTCTAAGACCGAGAACTTCGAACCAAGGGCGTCGATAATTTTTTCTTTTGGGGAGGGAGGAACAAATTAACAAGATAAATTTTCAAAACACTTTTATTGTTTGTATGCCTTTGCCCCTTGGCATATTGAGGAAAAGAATTATAAGGTAACAAAACTTACGTAATATTTAATGAAAATAAACGTAATTCTTGTATTATTTCTAAAGTAACCTTTTTTAAAAAAGCTTTGAAGTAGAAAATAATATATATTTTTACATGAGGACAAAATGTATATTTTTATATATGAGGAAAAGTGATATAGCACATAAATTTTGCGCTACTGAGTTGTATCATATCAATAAAGTTGGTGATAATACACTTTTGTTTTCTGTCGTCAAGTGTAGTCAAAAAACTTTTTTTTGTCAAAAGTCTATCTTGGGGGGTAATTACCCCCATTACCCCCCCCCCCCTTATCGACACCCTTGCTTCGAAATGTTTTAAATCAAATTGTTTTAATTCACAACACCAGTACGTATAAAAAAGAGAAAAGATTAAACGATGTTTCGCTCTGGATTCGCTACGGATTCATCCAGGCGTGTTTTTATTGCCTTAGGAGCATAATTCTATTGGAAATATTAACACGCCAGGACGAATCCTTCTCAGGTAACTTGGATAAGTACAAGTGCGGAACGATGCCTTTTTGTGAGTGATTCAAGGTTGGAAATCAAAGTGTATGATGGTGTTTAATGATGTATGGGGAGGGTGACCAGTGAAACCACTGATGAGCTCACGCTGGTTACCCAGAGTGAAACATCGTTTAATTATTTCTGTTTTCGCTTTGGTCCTTTGTGCATAATCCTATTGGAAATATTAACACGCCAGGACGAATCCGTATCAAGTAACTTGGATAAGTACCAGTGCGAAACGATGCCTATTTGTGAGTGACTCTCAAGGTTGGAGTTCAAAGTGTATGATGGTTTTTAATGATATATGGGGAGGGTGATCAGTGAACCACTGATGGGCTCACGCTGGTTACCCAGAGCGAACATCGTTTATTCATTTCTCTTTTCGCTTTGGTCCTTTGTGTGTCCCTTGTGGGATCTTTTGATCTTTTGTTTTTTACCAGTACGTATACTAGAATTCTGGCGAATGAGTTGGTAAACTCAAGATCTTAAGTAGAGTAGGTTATTAAGCAGATAGAAGGAACAACTCCCGATAGTTGACACCTCTGCGAATACCTTGAATTTTGAATTTTAGACTATTGCAGTGGAGCGATGTTAGTATTCGTCGCAGTTTAATGGCCTTGTAGTACTGTCCATGCAAGGCTTCCTCTTTCCATGAGTAATGAAGTAGAATGCCTTGGACACCACATTAAATTTGACGATAATTATTTTTATTTATTTATTTATTTATTAATTTAGTAACACAAAAATGATGTCAACAGGCCTAAGCCCAAATCTGACATCTTAAAAATTTACAAAAAACCATAGGTACAGATCTATAGGATATTGTATAAAAATCTAGACAAAACTTAACCTAAGAAAAAAATATATTCACTAAGCTTTTATTTGCTTCTTAAAAGCACCGACACTTAAACTTAAAAAATCCACATGTGGCCATTTCATATGATAGAGTTTTAACATTCGTGATAAAGCTGCGTTAATACCAAAATTTGTTCTGCTAAATGGTTCATAAAATGTCACTTGGTCTCTTATATGGGTTGGTTGAATTAATAGTGATATTTGAACTATGTTGGGAATTTGGAACCTTTGGTTGCACTATAACAAAGTTATGAATGTTTTCCACAAACCAAAACTACACTTTTTTGCACTCGACGCGCGTTTCGCTAACAACGTTAGCATCATCAGGAGACGATAAACAATGAACTAAATTAACCTGCACTCTATCTTACATACTATCTTTTAGTGGGCGGAGATAAGACTAATAGTTTGTAGTTTGTCACGCTTTATAATCCTATCTCTACTCAACTAAAGTATCTTTGGATTTAATGATTTCCATAATTTTATATGCATTCAAAAGACTTTTCTTTGGTACACTTTTTAGAAGTTTTAGAATATCTAATGTAAATCTATGATTGTTTTCAAAAGTATGCTCGGCCACACTTGACTTGCTGTTCTTCCGTATTTTAACACTTAGCACACTTAAAATACGGAAGAACAGAAAAATCAAGTGTGGCCGAGCATGCTTTTAAAAACAATCATAGATTCACATTAGATAACCTAAAACTTCTAAAAAGTGTACCAAACAAAAGACTTTTGAATGCATATGAAAGTATAATCATATTTATAATTAATTTGACAGTAATTGCTAAACCGATTCAAATCACTTTGAAGAAGTCTGTGAGGGATTTGATATCGAAAAACAATTTTAAATTGTCAACATACAGAAGGAACTTAGAAAATTTAAAACATGGGGAAATGTCAAACAATTAAACCGCAAACAAAAGAGGTCCCAAGTGGGAACCCGGAGGTACTAAAGTAGGTTAAAGATTTATACCCATTTACTTTAACTAATTGAGGTCTATACATAAAAAGCAAGCAGTCTCAAAATATCACCACCAACTCCAATGCCAGACAATCTTTTCATACGTATATTTAAGTTTATTTTGTCGCTTTACTAAAATCAGTGTATATGGCGTCCACTTGAGCATGCCCATCCATGGCGGACAAAATGTAGTTAGTGTAAATAACTAAGTTACTATCTACTGACCTTTTTGGAAAGGATCCATGCTGCTTAGTATGCGTTCAAAAACTTTACTAAACGTATTTAATTTACTTATCGGCCTGTAATTACAAACCGAGTTAGGATTACCACTTTGGACAATAGGGGTAATGTAGGCTTTCTTCCATTCGTGCGGAAATTCGCATTGTTTTATCGATTTGTTAAATATATGGGTGAAAGGTACAAAAAGACCTTGAGCACATTTTTTTACAAAATAAGAAGGTAAGCCGTCTGGTCCGGGGCCCTTATTCAAACTAAGGTCCTCTAAAGTTTGCAGCACTTCAGCCTCAGATATAATAAGCTCACTAGTTACATTTTTGTTGCGGAAGACATTTGCAATTAAGTGGATAGTATTTTAATTTTGGCTGCAAACTTATTTTATTTTAAGATTTGAAGCGAAGTGGGTTGACGCATGCAAAATTCGCTGCCACTGGTGATGGGAAAAGCGACTCTAAACAGTGTTGCCGTTTTATCCGTCTATCTCTTTTCTCCTCATGTATTTGTCTAGAAGGGTGTTGTTCTTTTCTCTAGTTATTAGTCTGAGGAAAGAAGCCATACTGTTCCTCAATTATTTTACTTTTAATTTTATTTAGCATCGAGTTGTAAATTATTTGTTCCGAAACTTTACTAAATATGTTAACTAGACGTTTATTGCCGTTTTTAATAATCTGCACAACGTGAGCCAATTTCGAAAAAGATTTAATAAAAACTAAGTCTAGTGGTACACTGTTTGACAACATTTGAGGTCAGTCCATCAGGACCCGCTCCTTTATTCTCATTCAGATTTTGTAAGACAAATCGCGCTTAATAGACAATATCGCGCCTTCATCTCTTTTGGAGCTTGTACCCCTTTCGCGTCTAAAAACTTCATATTTATTACCAAAGAGATCACCGGAGCAAATTGTAACGTTTAACCAACTTTCGAGTATAAACAATAGATTATATTCACAGCTTAAAACATTGGGTTGAAATCATTGATTTTTGAGCGTAACTTTTTAACTTTTTGATAAAAAATGATAAGCTCTATTCCAATGGCATATGTCACAAAGTTACCAGATCCTCGAGTGAGTTAATTTGTTTTATAGGTTTACAATCTTATTTTCTGATTAATATAGTACAATCTTGTGTCCATACATGCTTATACTACTTTGACGCCTTTGCTTGTGTTGGGTTGGATTCGCAAGATACAAGCATTAACCCGTCCCAAGGGGACCCAGAGCTCCCGTCTCTAAATCCCACTTGGGTAATTCTCAACAGATGCGTCCAAGTCGCGGGGGTGGACCCGATTGAATAAGTCGGTGACTAAATCCTGTCGGGGAACGTTATACGGCACCCCCCCTGGAACGCAGATTTTTGGGGTCGGTGTGCCGGAGATAGGGTGCGGTTAGGTGAACCCAACTCTGGCTCGCTCTCGACTTCTGTGAGTGGTGAATCGGAGACGAGTGTGGGGGCCTTAGCTTAAACACCAGGGCCACGCGGATGAGGAACCACAATAAAAACCTTCCTCAGGGAACCAGGCGAACCCTCTTGTATAAAGCACCCTCCTCGAAGTGCTGGGGAGGTAAGTCTAGCCGATTTACTCGTCTGTGAGAGAACTCCAGAAGGACCCTCCGACAACCAGGAGGTAACACAGGAAACCCAATAGGTACCCAGTGGAACCTCTAAAGATAAGATTCAACAAGAAACTTTTCAAGGACTCAGTAGATCTTCTCCAACAAAAGAGGCCTGACAGGGAACTACCTATTGGACACACTACAAACGTATCGAAGACGCCTACGGACGCTGCTGATGTAAACAAATTGGCCAAGGAGCTCAGGAAGCTCTAGGTCAAAATCGTGGTCAGCATGGACGGTTTAACCGAAACAGAGCTGACTGAAGAGCACCTGCCCGAAGTCCTTGCTCCAACTAGGCAGGAGGATGTGAGACCAGCAACAGGGCTCCTAACGGAACACTGTTGCCTCAACAAGCACCTAGAAACGCTGGGAATCACCGAAAACTCAGAGAGTCGATGGTGTATAGACGATGAAGAATCGTGCTTGCATATCCTGCTGGAGTGTCCAGGTCTGGCCAGGTCAAGTGAGTCACACCTTGAGAACTTCTGTTGGTCCCAGGCGATGTAAGAAGGTTGCAGCCTAGAAAAATCTTTTTTTTTGCGAAAGAGGCAGGCTTCCAGGGCTAAACAATGGATAGCGGGCGTGCAACTGGCCCAGCAAGGTGGCCTAACTACATGGGAATTGTCCCGCCCGCACTTCTACATTCATGCATTCATTCATACGCCTTGACTTAGCTTACTCTCTGGTATTTTTAAAGAGCAGCTTATTATCCGGGGTTTGATGTACGTTTATATAAAGTTGGGCAGCAACTCCTGCGATATCTAAAATTTTATTTGGTAAAGTGGATCTTTTAGATTTTGCTGTTTAAAGTACGCTATCCTTAACATTTTTTGATCTGTATTTTACTATGATGTTTTTCCTTTTCAAAAAGGAAGGACAGAAAAAGTATAAACAGCATGTACCGTCCCTAAAAGCTTTTCATTATTTTTAATTCGCACTGCCTGTTCTAAATTATTCATTCTAGAGTGCTGCTCTATGCGTTGGACTTTTTTTGTAAGCATATTTAAGTTATTTTTCAATTGAATATTTTCTGATTTTAACATTTCAATGTCTTTTAAGTGGCTAATGAACTTGCTTATTGTAGCCCCAAAGTCTGATATCTTGTGAGAGCAGAAGTTGGTCTCCAATAGGGAATGCGGGTGGATTTAGTTTTTAATAGATTTTTCTTTACATAATTTGCACCTCCACGCTATATTCGTATAATTGTTAACAAACGCGCTCTGATCGGTGTTAAGGCAAACGCACTTTGCATGAAAAAACAGGCCGCCCGGTGTTTATCAGTTTCGTACAACTTTTGCACGTAGGCATTATTGAATAAAATAATTTTAATCAAAATAATTTTTTTATGGTCACTAATGTGAATTACTATTACCAAAAAATTTTTGTAGCACTTTCATATACGTGTAATATATATTTTACCAGAGTTATTTCGTGATAGACTCATAAAAAAACAATTTTATTACAGAGCAAGATAACGAGCTGCTTCACCTTGCACCGACGCGAACGACTAGGTTGAGGCTTTGCATTACAGAGCTGGAATAAAATTTTATTGTATTCTTGCCAATCATAAAAAGCTTCTTTTTCGAAAATTCAATTAAATCATATAAAATTATAAGCTACAATTTTTTTTACACTGGGTTTATTCGATTTCAATTTGTTTGTACTTGTTGTTCACTCATCTTCCTTTTAGTATTCTTTGAGTGCGATATTGACAACAAACTGACAGAAAATCCATGTTTTACTTGTCAATTTGGTTATAAAAATGGCAGCCACAGTAAGCTAAAGGGCACTGAGGCCGTAGGAGTTAACAGGATTTTTAGTTTAGAGCGGTGATGGTAAAGGGGTATAGTTCCTCTGTAGGTTGATTTGGCTATTGAGACATTATTTGTTGTTGCAGTTTAGTCCTTTGCCATCTCAATGACTTCGATTAAGTCCAGTCTGATATAATTTTTTGATGAGACATTTTTTTAAATTTTGGAATTGAAGTTAGGACTAAATATGTGTTTGGTGATAGCTATGTGAGAGGGATATTTCACGTATATCAGTTTATTTAAAGTCCGCATCTCCTCAAAGGGGTCACACCACAAAGATTTCTTCGTCCCATTTGCTTTTTGAGCTTGATTTGAAGAGCATTTTTAATTTAACAATTCTTACAATCGCTGCAATTGAATGAAAAATGTACAAAAGTAAAAAGTGTTATTCTTAGATGCCTATGAAAAGGTCTTCTTGGAAGAGACAACAAGAAACTTTAGTTTGACAAGTCAGAGTTCCTGATAACTAAACGGAACACATTGGATTGGTTCTAAAACGTCTAATGGCACTATACAACACAAAAATTTGAGAAGTATGTGCGTCAGATTTATAGACAAAAAAGTTTTGAATTTTTTTGTTTTACACAGTTGTATGCAGACGTTCACCGTTAAGTATAACAAATAAAATGGATTACTTCTTTGTTTTCGTCGCGACGTGCAGTGGTCAAAATAGTATATTACATAACGAGAGAAGAAAGTGACATATTTCGCACGAGCGTGAATGTTGTGAACGAGGCGCTAGCCGAGTGAAATAACACGCGAGTGTAAGAAAGTTACTTTCTATCGAGTGTACGCTATTTTTTCCGGGACCACTTTAGGATTTAATTCGTATTTTTTATTATTAATAATTTTTTGTCATTTCCATCTCAAGAGAAGAAAGTATTTTCTTCTATAGGGATGCCATCATTCATTTTCGTCACTAGAATCATCCACGTCCGAGTGAAGTCTGGTGCGGAGCGTTACCCGAAAGAGTGCACTCCGAGTGTGCCCGCCGATTCGTATTCTCATAACCTCGCTCTTAAGAAATTTTTCGTAATTATGAAAGGGGTAATAGTAAATGCGTTTATAAATGAAGAACTACTCGATGGGGATGATTCATCTTCCAAAGACGAGGACGTGCTTACTACCAGTTTAGCGGCACAAACCAAACAAAAAAAGGAAAGAAACCACCACTTTCTTAATAGAATAGATGATGATGAGGGACATTATCTAGAACAAAATTGCCTTCCTCATCCAAAACAAAATTATGGGAGTGTGTAATGATTCTTTCGATTGCCAAAAACTACACTTCAAATTTATACAACACAAATACAAAAAATATTGTTGCTGAAAAAAGGTTAAAAATGGTTGTGCATTTGATCTGCGCATGCGGGACAAATTTTATCAAGCTATTTCGTGGGGTGTAAAAGTGTGCGTTTGGGTAGCGTCCGGTAAAAATCTACCGACAATCTGAACAGCCAGTTAAATTTTAACCAGTGCAATCTGAACGGTCAGGTCGCGCTGGAGTGTTACCCGACGGCCAATCTGAACGCACCCCAGGCGCCCCCGATATAATGCCCTTGCGTGATTAACTTCAAAAAACCCCTCCCCTATAACCTCTAAATCAGTGATGGTGTTATCTAAACATAAGTATACCAATCTATGTATATGTTTTTGTCACAGCCTCACATAAAAACTACTAAACCGATTTTAATAGGAGTTTCACTACAGCATATCTTGAATTTTCGGCTTTGAAACAAATCGAAGGCAAAACATGTCTATAGACAATGGACAGTCTTCTTTTTTTTTGAAAAGATAAAAAACAAACGAGCGCATTAATCCAGCCGCATATACCTACTATACAGATTAGATTTATATTTGGATACGTCACTTGACGTATACTTAAGATCAACAAGTTGCAGATATAACGTATAAAATAAAAGACAATATACACTTACAGTGGGATTTACTATTATCTAATATAGTACCACCACAGGTCTAAATATTTACACCAGTTTTTAAGAAACACTTACCCATACAGAAAAGACACAAAGTTATTCATTACTTTGTATTGCTATTGCAAAATACCACTGAAAACTGCTTTTTTTTCTCAAAATATACCATATTTTAGGAGAAAATGCCCTAAAACTAATGTTTTCTGACAGATTTCAAAATGGCAAATTGTGAATACGTCAAAAATTTGGCAGATAATAGCTTCATTATCTGTGTTTGAGGTTTTTGACCACCTCTGGGGGACGGTTTAAATTTATAGCCCCCAGAAAGGATTGTTTTGTGGCAATTGGTAATAAGTTCGTTTATAATTTCCCTAAGTATCCGTTTTTACAAGGATTAATTTACCTTATTTAATATCCCAAGTTGTTCATTAACCAATAAAACACCTCCAATTTTGTCCAGAAAAACGCCATATTTTGAACCCGTTTTCATCACAAAAAACATACTTGTGAGGGCACTATGAAGCAAAACAAACATAAGTAAACGTCACTGATTATGCACGAAAAATATACCAAACAAAAAAAACCCAAAACAGCTATAATAATTTATTTGCAAATTGACAGTAAAACATTGAGGTGATCTAAAAGCTCAGTCAAAAAAACTTTCCTTACTCAAAGTCCACTCATTTTCAAGCTGTAGCTTTCATCAGTAGAGGTTGGTACAAGCAAAGGTGCAAGCAGAGGTAAAAGATTCGCACTCGCTGTTTGTGATTGAACGCAGCGCTAATATTTTTAAACTGACATTTCGACAGTGACAGAAATGTAAAAAAAACGACATTTTAAATAAATACAAAATTAATCTACTTCTTATTTTATTATTACCCATCTAAATCGTTGTGTGACATCAAGTATTAATTGAACAAAATAATTATCAAGGGTAAGTTTGAATTAAAGTGACATATAACCCCAATTTTAATTTGTTCTACAAAGTGTTTACCATTTAAACCCTGCGTGTGTTTAAATTTTTTAATTTTCTTTTCTTCTAAATTGAAACTTTCTTCTTAAATCCAACAAAAGATTCTGTTAAGATGATTATTCAATATACAAATTTATTAAAATTATTTTCATAAATCAAACTATGACCAAAACTCAAGGAGGTTTGGTTTAAAATGATTAAAACCAAAAATTTCACTTAAACCTAGGATTATTCTAAAATAGACTAAACCTTTTTAGTAAATCCCACCGTATAAGTTGGTCATAGGATATAGGTGCAAACGTGGAATATAGCACAATATTCTGTCTTCCTTTTATCTGTACAAAAGCAAAGACTTCCGCTCGATTACAGATATCAAAGTTCAATCTCTGCGGTGTATCGTTGAGCTTTTTCATCAAGGTCACGTCTTTAGCATGTATAACGTTCAGACATGACGCTAACTTACGTAGGATAGCGAGTTTTGCTGACGGGAGTAAAAAAATCAATAGACGAACGGCTTAACCAAAGAAAGCAAGATAGAAATACATGGTAATAAAATATAAAAGACAGAAATATCCGAGCCAAAAAATTTCAACTATACCGCTGGTCACTTCGTACTTGTCATGACTAATAGGTATATTTTAGTACCATGTGGTTCTATCTTGCTTTCTATCGTTTTTTGCCTCTCTTCGGTAAAACTCGCATCGTTATGAAGCAGATTTTAATCAATCTTAGCTAATGTCTGGTCTAAACGTTATAAATCGACCTTAATAAAAGGTATTGCCGAAGGGGGGTGAAAAATCGATAGATTGGAAATACGAACTTCTGATTTATCTTCTGCACCCCGCACACTGATTTTCGGAAAAATGTTGTATTCCTAACTGTCGTATTATTAAGCCTGTTCAATCCCTCTAATGTTTATTTCCTTGGCCAACATTCAAGTTACAATCAAGATTTTAGCCTGGTCTTAATTTATTCTTATTTTATTTTAAAAGAAAAACTCAGATTTAACTTTCAATATTTTTATTATTTACCTTTAATCGTGAACTCACAGTCTGTTCGCTGTTCTTGTTCTTATTCTGTTTCTATCCTATTGAAAACGTGCTGAAGCTCTGCTATCTGGTGTGATATATGCGCCGACATCACTCTCGATTCACCCGGAAAATTCTGGTCTTTGTCTTACTCATCTAGACCTATCTACATCTTTCTTGAATATTCGGGAATGGTCGCGTCAATTCTTTTATTTTCTTTCTTCTTACAAAATTTCAATATGTATTGTTTTAATTTTCTTAATAGTTACTAACTTTTAAATTTGATTTAGCAGCTCTTGCAGCGTGTCTGCAATCGCGATAGTATCGTTATATAGCAGATACTTGGTTTTTGATTTTGCTGCCGTTTGTAGTTTTCCTTGCAGTTGTGAACTGCTTCCTCTATTATTTTATTAGTGTATATATTGAACAACAGCGGAGACAAGATGTAACCTTGATATACATCTCTTCTTATTTGGATCACTTGGGATAGTGTCGCTTATAGAGAACTCACATTTCCATAAATTCTTTAAGGAAAATCTTTAGAAAAATGTTTAGATTAGGCGGTACTCACTACTTTGCTGAACGTTTTTTAAGCAGTGTAACAAATGTTAATTTCAGCCACTCACTGGTATTTTATCACTAAAAAGTTTGACCAGCGTGTTCAGCGAATTTTCGTTTTTTATGAGTTTTTATACTTTGTTTTGCCTTACCGCTTTTTCTGTTTTTAGCTAAAGATATTGCGTGCTGTATTTCCTTCGCTGTTATATCTATGCCCTGGTTTGAGAATTCCTTTGGATGTTCGGAACGATTATCGCGAAATAGATTTTCTGTGGAGTGACACTATTCTTTAAGATTGTCGTTGGTATCTGATATGAGTATCCAGTATGATTTTACCTTGGTTGTCCAGGAGAATTCCAGCATTAAGATTCTTATGTTTAGCATCTAGATCTTCTATTTCCTAGCATTGATCCAGTATTAGTTTGCTGATCTTATTATGTTTTTTATGAATTTCATGGTGTTGAGCGCTACTTCTTGTTCATTTCGTATCTAACATTAGTTGATACCATGTTATGTGAAGTTTTATTGTCAGGAAAGATTTTCCTTAAGGCTATATTTAATTTGGACCACCACTGAATAGTAATCCGAGTCTGCATCTGCGCTAGGGTAAGTTTTTGTAGATTTAACGCAGTTTTTGTATAGTTATTAGATAAGACAAGACTGTTAAAATATAGTCTATGTCGTCCCTGAAATATTATCCATGGCAGTCTAAATGTAGCAGGAAGTTTAAAGAAACTATTTAACACAACAAAATCTCATTCCTGACAGAACTAAAAAAGGCGATCTCCACGATCATTCAAGACCGTACCGTCAAACAAGGTCTTCTCTTGGGGTGATTACGGGTATTTACTAGTTGGCGCGTATACCTAAATAACTTTGACGTTAAAGAGCCTGGAGTTTAGCTGAAGGAATATGACTCAATCTAAAACAGGAATCAAAGAGATCAGGTACTTTTGAGTTTTTATATTTAGAATAATTGCTACGCCATTATAATTATTTTTGCCATTATTGCCTACATAACAGACATGGTAGTCCTCTACCTGTCATTTGCCTGAGTTAATAATTGCATTTCTTTGAAAAATATACTTTGTACGTTCCAGGTTGCAATTTTCTTGACGACTGGTCCAGAGATTCTTAGCACCTGACAGGGCCTGGATCGATGGTTGTTTGTTGCCTTTCTCATCGCAGAATTAAAACTGCTTTGCTGTTCATTCCAAATTCGGCGGTGAGATTTCAACAACCATATCTGGCTACACTAACATGTTACTAAAACGTAAAAGTTAGAAACGTCCGATTTGGAAAATTTTACGTCTACATCTAGGCACCTCTTACGTACCATGAAAAATTTAAACTAGCTTATAGCATTTAGATCTTTAATTTTACTTTTTTTTTCCTATTTTTGAATGGAAAATATTAATGTTTTACGTAAAAAAATTAAATAGTTGTGTTTACATCTACATAAACATATCTAAAATGCTTCTTTAAATAATAATCTTTTTTTGGGATTTAAATATGTTAGAAACCACACTGTATGGAAAACATTTGAAAAGAAAAACCATCATATTTATTTATCTAAAGTAAACAATAAATGCATGTTTAAGTTATATTTAAATAAAAAGCGAAATCAATGCTTCTATACGGATTGCATCCTCACTCAGAAAATCATCCTAAATAAAGTGTCTACTTAGCTTATCGTTAGTGGTAAGTGAAGTATTTGTTATTAGCCTTAAGTGATGAATTCAATAGACACTTACGGTGGGATTTACTAAAAGGGTTTAGTCTATTTTAGAACGATCCTAACTTTAAGTGAAATTTTTGATTTTAAGCATTTAAACCAACCCTCCTTGAGTTTTGGACACAGTTTGAATTATAAGAAGAATTTTAATAAATTTGTTTATTGAATAATCATCTTAACACATTCTTTTGTTGAGTTTAAGAAGAAAGTGTCAATTTAGAAGAAAAGAAAATTTAAAAATTGAAATTCACGCGGGGTTTAAATAGTAAACACTCTGTAGAAAAAATTAAAATTAAGGTTATATGTCACTCTAATTAAAACTTACCCTTGATAATTGATTTTTCCAATTAATACTTAATGTCACACAATGATTTAGGTGGGTGATAATAAAATAAGGAGTAGATTAATTTTGTATTTATCTAAAAGGTGTTTTTATTTATGAAATGTATTAAAAAACTTAAATGCAAGTTTTTTTTTACATTTCTGTCACTGTCGAGATGTCAGTTTAAAAATATTAGCACTGCATTCGATCACAAACAGCGAGTTCGAATCTTTTACCTCTGCTTGCACCTTGGCTGGCACCAACCTCTAATGATGAAAGCTACAGCTTTAAAATGAGTGGGCTTTTAGTAAGGAAAGTTATTTTGACTGAGCTTTTAGATAACCTCAATGTTTTACTTTCAGCTTTTAAATGAATTAATATAGCTGATTTGGGATTTTTTTGTTTAGTATATTTTTCTTGCATAATCAGTGAACTTCACTTATGTTTGTTTTGCCTCGTAGTGCCCTCATAAATATATTTTTGGTGCTGGAAACGGGTTGAAAATATGGCGTTTTTATGGACAAAATTGGAAAGTGTTTTATTATTATATATAAAATTATATATATTAAATAAGGTAAATTAATTCTTGTAAAAACGGTTACTTATGGAAATTTTAAACGAATTATTACCAATTGCCACAAAACAATCCTTTCTGGGGGCTATAAATTCAAACCACCCTTCAGAGGTGGTCTAAAAAATCACCAACTTTATAACCTCAAACACAGATGATGAAGCTATTATGTTCCAAATTTCTGGCGTATTCACCATATGCCATTTTGAAGCCTGTTAAAAAAAATTAGTTTTAGTGCATTTTTTCCTAAAATATGGTGTATTTTTAGAAAAAAGCAGTTTTTCAAGGGTATTTTGCAATAATAATACAAAATAATCAATAACCTTGTATCTTTTCTATATGGGTAAGTGTTTTTTGAAAATTGCTTTCAAAATTTAGTACCCCCCACAAGTCATGCCATACAACATCTTTCTTTTGTTTATAATTCTTGTTCAGTATTAGACCTTTTTTTATTGAGGGGAACTGATGATAGGTAAGGTAAAGCGTGACGAAGCGTAAGAAAGCGAGCGGGGTCAAAAACAGACAAAAATGGTGTGACGTCGTTTATGCACATCCCTAAGACGATACTAGCCTTCGGTGTGAATAATTAATCCTAAGATGTTTTACTTTCTACACGTTCGTGTTTTGCCGAACATGTTAGTATGATTGGGAGACGATTAAATTACATATTTAGTCACTCATAACTTCAATTTGATTTGATTTGTCTCAACAGTAAGTTTACGTAAAGAAGAAGTTAAAAAACCTCCAAATCAGTTACCTCAACCGAAAAGAAACTAAAAAACAAAAGATCAAAAGATCCTGGGTGGAAATAACGAAAATTCAAACTTGGATGAGTATCCCACAAGGAACACACAAAAGATCAAAGCGAAGAGAAATGATTAAACAATGTTTCGCCCTGGGTAACTAGCGTGGGCTCATCAGTAGTTTTACTGGTCACCCTCCACTATACATCATTAAACACCATCATACACTTAGATTTCCAACCTTGAACCACTCACAAATAGGCATCGTTCCGCACTGGTACTTACTTATCCAAGTTACCTGATACGAATTCGTCCTGGCGTGTTAATATTTCCAGTAGGATTATGCTTATGTTTTAATTGCTTATGTTTTAATTGCTTATGTTTTAATTGCCTTGCCTTTGTGTGCTTGCCTACCAAGGCCGTACATTTGGAATTAGTGTCGGACCTGACGGCAGACCCTTTTTCGGCCGCACTTCGTCGCTTCGTCGCTCGTCGTGGTCGATGTTCTGAGCTTTATAGTGATCGGGGGACCAATTTTATTGGGTCTAGAAACCTATTAGATTCTTATTGTCGAAACGCTAGTGAATGCTTGGCAATAAAATGGAATTTCAACCACCCCGGAGCTCCGCATTTTGGCGGCTGCACGAAGCTGGTGTCAAGTCGACCAAGTCGCATTTGCTTCGTCTAGTCGGCGATCAAATTTTGAGCTTTGAAGAACTATACACTGTATGAGTTCAAATAGAAGCCATTAAACTCTCGTACATTGTGTAGTCTTAGTCCAGACCCAAACGACCTTTCATGTTTGACACCTGGACATTTCTTGACCCTCGAGCCTTTAACGGCGCCCCCTGATGAAGATTTATCAGGCATCAAGGTTGGACGTTTGAGCCGTTGGCAGTTGGTACAACAACTACATCAAAGCTTTTGGCAGAGATGGCAGATGGAATATCTCCACCAACTTCAAACACGTGAAAAATGGAATACTCCAGACAAACCTCCACAATTAGACACTTTAGTCGTGGTAAAAGATGAGAATACTCCACCACTGCGCTGGACCCTGGCACGTATTATTAAAATTTACCCTAGCCCTGATGGGGTTCCACGAATAGTTAAAATTAAGACAGCCAAGGGCACTTTTGACAGACCGTTGGTGAAGATTTGCCCGCTACCCTTACTATAGAGTTACAGGCTGACTACAATTTGTTTGTGTGTGTGATTTTGAATATATCCATTTTTTTTTTTTTGGCGATCTTTAGAAATGTGCGATTGTCAAAACTTTGCTGCAACAATTGCAAAACATTTTTTTTTTTTTGAGGGTTTAAGTATCTTCTTTCATGGGAATTATTTTTTTTGTTTGGGGCTCAAATTCATACCTAATTTTAAGTGGGCGGAAATGTTTGATGTTCATTTACGTTCATAATTGTTGTAAATTGTAAACGAGGGTAATTTTTTTTTCCTTAACTAATTGTTTTGTTGTGTTCAACCAACCTGGGTTTTTTCTGAGGTTATTTGACAGATGTCTAACCTCAGCCTATTCGACGCACGCCGGCACACGAGAAGGAGCGCTCCAGTGAAAGTGCCTTTTTGAACGAGCGAAAATAGCGAAATAAGGGTGAGTTGAGCTATTATGTACTTTTAAAAATACATTTTGTTCGTTGGGTGGACCAAATGGGTGGTTTTCAGGTTGGGTGTTAGTTTTTTTTTTAATTTTTGATGGACTAAAGTGGGTTCAAATACTGTGGTATGTTTCTCCAGAGATGCAAACCAATTTGATCTTGGAGTTAGGCCATATACTCCTGCTCCTGATCCACTGTCCTTCTTGGATCTGTCTGTATACCATACCAATTTTTCTGACTGGACTAGTGATTTCTCCGTCTTGTTTTCCCAGGATAGCTGGGTCTTAAACGGCTTGTTCGTGTTGATTTTCGGAGTCATGATGTCACTCTTCATCTCTAGCAGCGAGTTGGTGACAATGCTCGCAGTCTTGGTATGTCCCAAATAGTTATCATACCAGTTGTCATTGCATTTTAGTCTGTATGCTCCCATTCTCGCCTCCGCTTTGATTACAAAGGGCAAGTGGTGGGAGGTTTAGAATGGTCTTCATAGCAGCGGTTGGTGTGGTGCTCATTGCTCCCATTATGCAAATACATGCAAGTTGCTGGAGTTTGAAGAGCTCCAGCGACTCATAACTTACTACTTTTTATAAATTGTAGAAGCCTGGATGCAGCTGTTTGATAGGGTTTAATTTGGACATTGGGAATTTATTCTTTTATAAGAAAAACTCAAGAGTCTTTCTCCACTTGGTATTACTCAATGAAATGCATCGGGGCTATAAAATTTTATCAACATACTAGACTTTTACCGGATGCACACCGATGCGTGCCCTTGCGTGTCTATGCATGGCGTCACGTGACTCTGCATTTAAAATCATTAGAAATATATGTCCAGTCACATGGTGCGTTTTTTTAAAGCAGGGTGGCCAGAATGCCTGCCCATCTTTAGTTTTGTTGTTTATAAAACTTAGTGTGGCTAGTTCCAAGGTTTTCTAAGCTTTAAGGAATATTTTCGAGAACATCTGCGAAACTCGGTATATTTATATAGTTTTATAGCCCCGATTCATATCTTTGTGGAGAAAGGTCCTTGAATTTTTCTTGTAAAATTTACAAGCTTCACTGGACCTTAGCTTTGTTCTTTATACAACTTACTTATTTTTTTTAATTAATTTTTTATTTTGTTATTCATCGTTGTATCTCTTACCGCTAGTACGAAACTCAAGTCTACCGTTGCGATTACCCTTTTTGGGGCAGTGTTTGCAATTCTGTTGCTATTGCTTTTATTGAGCCTCACAAAATAATTTGTAGGTTGGCAAACCATAAAAAAAATATTTTTTTAATACCCTCAAAAAACACCTAATTTTAGTAACTGTCTGCAAATAACTAAAGCATGGCTTTTTGCAAAAAAGATTTCTGTCCGTTTATTACCCAAAGTTCTTGCCTAAGGATTAAGCCGTTTCCACCAGTTTTCACAAAGTATTGACGAAAGAATCATTTAAAAATATCGTCAAAATATCCAATTGTCAAAGATTAAAATATTGCAACAATGAACGTCACCGAGTAAAAAGCCACATCGCTATAGAAACGATTGTTATTTAATTTTCCAGCCACCTTGATGTATAGTGAGTGAGTTGCGAGAAGTTCTCTTCGTTCGAGATTTTTAAAAGATATTTTTCTGATTTTCTTGCATTTTTTAATAAAGGTGTTAAAAAAAAAATAGTGTTAACAACTCATGGCTAAACTGTGTTTTTTTTACTCGCGTTTTTAAATATCTCGCTTCGTTCGTTATTTTAACTAACGCTTGTAAAAAAAGCACTATTTTAGCCACTAGTTGTTAAACCTACTATTATTTACCATAAACGCATCATTGTTAATGTGACAATGTATTTATTAACCATAAACAAATACTGGTTTTGGTCATTACAGTTAATGTAAACAAATCAAGTTAAATAGGACAGCACTTGTTGTTTTTTTTTTAATACGATTAGTTAACAGGTACTACGCAGATTATTATTGAATAATTTATGATTTTGTTTTATTTAACAAATATTTGTTTACCAATAATGATAAGCCAAGGTTAGGTATTTTTTTTCAATAGGTTGAGTGGAAGAGCGCCACTACCTGTTTTTCCAAAAACAGGAAGTGCGAAATCTGCCTTTTGTTGCTAGGTTTATGCTCTAATTTACTGCTTAAATAAAATGACTAGGTTAAGAGTATAATATAACCGAATTTAAAAAGTAAGAAAACTTATTGTAACCTTATGCAACAATAAAATCATTTAATAATAATAATAATAATATAATAATAATAATAATAATAATAATAATAATAATAATAATAATAATAATAATAATAATAATGGACCGGATAGATTGCCCAACGACAACCGCAATGAACAAGGACGCTTTGAGTGGACCGATGATCTGAGAGATGATCTGCTGGAATGCTATGAGAGCAGTAGCCCAGGTCGAAGGGGATATATGGTCCGTATGCATGAGCTTTGGAATGATATGCATCCTGAGCATAATACATTTACTGCTCAGAGCCTGCGAGACTATGTATCTTATCTTCGGCGAAGGGGATATGTTAGAAGACCTCAACAGCCGGCAGTACCTGAGGAACAGGAACCGCAGATACATGCAGCTGAAAAGGAGATTCCCGTAGCTCCGGAAGAGAGATTCCGAGACCGCAGGGCGCTGCACAAAACTAAGCGCCCGAAACCACAAGATCTAGCTACAGTGGACGCAGAACTGTTAAATGCTCTAGCAGAAAAAGCTGATATCTGGCGTATAAATTATGCCGTCTACGAGGCAGCTTGCTCCGTGTCGCCAAAGATGCCCAACAGGGACCCCTGCGTCGACAGGGCGCAACGCCGAGTAAAGAAGATGGAAGCAAAAATCCTCTCAGCAAAGCAGCACGTATCCGTATACAGTGTGTGGTGAAATACAGACTGGCAGGCAGGCCTTTTACGCCAAAAGTGCGCCGCATAGCCGCTAACCTGCGGCGCACCCACCACACACTGAACAAAGCGCTGTTGCAGACCATCAAGCAGCAGTGCTGTGAAAGGATACGGATGCTAGTGACTACCAAACAAAATCTAATTCGGCGGGCGAGAGGCATTTCGGAAAACAAGTTGTTTTTCGAAAACCCCTGTCGCCTATTTCAGATGCCGCCGAGGATTATTGATAATCCTCCAACCGCTGAGAGGGTGGAAAACTTCTGGAGAGGCATTTACGAGATAACTCGTCCGCTTAACGTAAACACAACCAGCCCTGGCACAGTTTGAAAC